>CAUYRT010029444.1:0-11685 GCA_963574885.1 Lepilemur ruficaudatus
GAGTGCTGTGGCGTCAGCCTAGCTCACAGCAACCTCAAACTCCTGGGCTCAAGCAATCCTTCTGCCTCAGCCTCCCAAGTAGCTGGGACTACAGGCATGTGCCACCATGCCGGGCTAATTTTTTCTATATATTTTTAGTTGTCCAGGTAATTTCTTTCTATCTTTTACTAGAGATGGGGTCTCACTCTTGCTCAGTCAGGTTTCGAACTCCTGACCTTGAGCGATCCGCCCACCTCGGCCTCCCAGAGTGTTAGGATTACAGGCGTGAGCCACGGCGCCTGGCCTTTGAACGAGAGGTTCTGATCATGTACAAATAGAAGTTAGAGTGTCTTTTCAACAATTTTGAGCACATTTTCTGTGAAGATACTCTGAAAAGAATTGTGTCTTAAATAAGTGGTTAATAAACTATTTCTAGCAATGTTTAGCTCCTCTCAAAATATGAAACAATTAAAACTAAAAAACAAAAATTCGTCTTGACCAAGTAAGGTTTATCCGAAGATTGCAAGGGTGATTTAATGACAGAAAATGGTAAGTACAGTTGACCCTTGAACAACATGTGTTTGAATTGCACAAGCCCACTTAAAAGTGGATTTTTTGTCCGCCTCTGCCACCCCGAGACAGCAAAACCAACTTCTCCTCTCCTCTGCTCCTCAGCCACCTACTCAACGTGAAGATGACGATGCAGACATTTATGATGATCCACTTCCACTTAATGAATAGTAGATATATTTTCTCTTCCTTATGATTTTCTTTTTTCTTTTCTCTATCTTTATTGTAAGAATATGGTATATAATACATATAACATACAAAATGTGTTACTCAACTGTTTGTTATTGGTAACGCTTCCAATCAGCAGTACGCTATTAGTAGCTAAGTTTTTGGGAAGTCATAAGTCATACACAGATTTTCTACTGCACTGGGGCGGAGAGGTGTCAGCTCCTATAACCCCTGTATTGTTCAAGGGTCAACTGTAATTACATTAACAGAATAGAGAAAGCATGTTTATCATAGTTGTTGCAGGAATAAATTTTAACATCCACTTATGTTTTTAAAAAAAATGCTTAGCAAATTAAGCTTAGAAGAAACTTCCCTCCTTAACTTGAAAATGGATTATCTACTAAAATCTTACAGGAAAAATCCCATTTAATGATTAGTTAGTATAGAAGTTTTAAGATAAGGAATAAGAGCAGAAAGTTCAATATTTCTGCTTTTATTCATCATTGTACTGGCAGTCTTAGTACGTAGAAAAAAAATATATATGTATATGGATTAGAAAGGAAGGAATAAAATCATAAATAAATGACATAACACAGGGCCCAGGACAGTATACTGGGATGATGACCACATTTGAGAAAGACTAAAAGAAGCCAACAAGATAGTTGTCTTGATCTAATTTTTTTTTTTTTTTTGGAGACCAGGTTCCACTGCATTGCCCAGGTTGGAGTGCAGTGACTATTCACAGGCCTGATTATAGTGCACTGCAGCCTCCAGCTCCCAGGCTCAAGCAATCCTTCTGCTTTAGCCTCCTGAGTAGCTGGGATTATAGGCACATGCCACCATGCTTGGCTTTGATCTAATTTTTAATTTAGATGTGATGAACATATTTCTGCTACTATATTTCACAGTTTGAACATTTTCTTTTAATAAACCATCAAAGTTGTTTGCCAAATTTTGGGACTAAAGCACCGGTGAGAGTCTGTATCTAAGAGGATGGTCACTTTTAGTGTCAGACCAAGCTGAAAATAATTTCTGGTTACTTTAGAATGCCATCATACTTACTTGTCAAAAAAGCCTTTACATGTTAGTATTCAGCAGTCATTGGTGAACTTCCAGTTATTTCTCAGTTGATTCAGAGAGAAATTATCCAAATTGCCTGTAGATATTCGTTCATCCATTCTGCTGCCTGCTTTGTTAAAATTAGGCCCTGTATGTTGTATTGGGGCTATATGGATGGCTCTGTAGATAGAGGAATGAGACAGTTTCTGTCTTTCTGGAGATCAATTCATAGCTGTAGTGCTAAAAATTATCTAAATTATGTTTCAGTGGTATAAATGATGCTTCACTGGTATATGTGCTATAAAAGGGATGTATGTCAAATATATTATGGGAGAATAATGAAGTAATTGGGTTTATTTTTGGACTTGTCTGTTCCTTTAGTCTGTCAGTGCACCAATGTCTATTCATGTGTTAGTATTAATTATAGAGGCTTTGTAGTTTGTTTCAGTATCTGCTAGGCTAGTTCTCTCCCCCTCCTCCCCCATAGCTTTTCCTTTTTTGGGTTTTCCTAGTGATTCTTTTCTGATATTTTTGTATAAACTTAGGCATCTCTGTTTTCCTAGCTTCAGAAAAAGACTTCTGGTGTTTTTATTGGGATTTTGTTAAATTCGTAAATTAACACAGGGATAATATTTTCATGATGTTGAATGAGACATTTTAATCAAGATCTGAGGGATTTAATTTAATGTCATTGATCACATTTCATTGTGATCTGAGTGTTTGCAATATTTGAACTTTTACAGAACTTTCTGATTTCAGGGGGAGGTCCTAATATGTGATCATTTTTCTATGATTGTTCTTTCTGTCTATGTGCTTAATATTCTATTAGAGCATATGTATATAAAATGTCAGAATATGCAACATTTGTATACTATTCTTTTACCAATGTCCATACCTTTATTTGAAATTCTGGAATTAAATATAATAAGTATCCTCCACTAGTTCTTTTGCTGAACTTGCCTTGCCTCCGTTATTTCTTTCTGGGATGGGCCTCATCCTGTAGTAGACCCCTCAGGAGGGGTTCTTGCACACGCACAACTGTTTTTCAGTAGCCTTGTACTTGAAGGATTGCTTTGCTGGATATAAAACCTTTGGCTTGCACTTACTTTCCTTGACTTTCTTGAAAATGCTTTTCAACAGTTGCCTTGTTATTTGTGGTGTTCTTGAGAAATTTGATACCAGCCTGTTTTTCTTATAAGTAGTTTTATCTTCTTGCCTGGAAATCCTGGTAGTGGTGGTTGTTTGTCTTTAAAGTCTAGTTTTGCTAGGGTATGTCTCAGTGTTTATTGCTTTGGGTCAGTTTTCCCAGGTACATGGTGAGCCTCTTTTCTTTTCCAGTAAGTTTTGTTGGATTATAGTTGTAAATATTTTTCTATTATTTTTCTTTTTCAGAGACTCCCAATTATATGGATATTGGCCTCCTTTGCCTGCCTTCCATTTTAACCACTTTCTCTCTGACCCTTTCTACTGTTTCTTATTTTCATTGGTTGTCTTTCTGCTTTTCTTCAGTGACTCTTACTAGATTTCATTTGATTCTGTTCTCCATGGATACCTTGTAATTTATTTTTCATTTGTGCAGTGGTTTTATTTCCAGTATCGTTCCTGAGTATGATCAATTGTTGTTGCCCTTTTCCTTCTCCTCCTCCTAATTCTTTTCCTCCTGTCCTTCTCTTCTCTCTTTTTTCCTTCTGCCCTCTCTGTTCTTAGTTTTTATACATCTCCAAACTCTTGTGTAAGCATATTTAATTCATCTTGGAGTGTTGTGTTACAGATTTTTTTCTCATTGTGCTTGTTTTTTGGGGGTATAATTTTCATTAGCCTGAGTGTTTTATTTGCATTTTATGTTTTTACGGTTGTATGGAGAGTATAAAACTCTTCACAGCCTTCTTTTGACAAATCTCTTGGTAGTTGCTTGTGTTCTTAAGTTACTTTTAAATAAAGTTTAGTATTGAGAGTTGTTTGGTATTTAAAGCATATTATTGAGGGCTCAGAATTGTAGGGACCAGAATTTTACTGATATTCTTGCCTGTAATTGAAGTTGTGGGATTATTCATATTATGTGAACAACAAATCAATTGGAGGTAGTTAAGTCCTGGAATTCAAACTTGCAACATAGTATGGAATATTTAATAGTTATTGTTACATTACATGGTAAATATATAGTAAGGAGTTTATGTAATATTATTTTTACCAAGCAAATACAGACATTTCTCCTGGGATGGAATGATACTGGGGTAGGTGTGGAGGGTTTAGTGAAAAGGGAGTTTCTTTTCTCTGCTTCTGTTTTTATACTCTGTTATCTCTGAAGTTTTTTTCTCTGATTTTAAGGGACCCTGATCAACTCCTAATACCTGGGTATAGAGGAAGCTGTCACTAGAGATTCTGCCTTTTATTTTAATAAATACCATGTATCCCTATTTGCCAAGTTTTAAGAAATTATTAAATAATCTCGCTTAATCCTCAAAGTAATACTGTGAAGTAGGTGAGTACAAATATTATATTGTCATCAGAAAACACTGAACTCAGAGAGGTAAGTAATTTATTCAAGGGCTCACAACTAGTTAAGTGTGGAGGAGCTTGAATTTGAACCCCAGATGTGTCTTACTCTTGTCTCTGGGCTCTGTGCTTACATTGTCTTCTTAGATTGTTTAGGTCTCTTGACAGAGAGATCTAGAGGCCTTTGAAGTTTTTTGTTTCTTTTCTTCCCCTAAACGGTTACTTTTTGTCTCATTTTTCCCTTCAGTTTAAAAAAAAAAAGAAAAAGGTATAGGAAGCATTTGTAACTTCCTTTTAGGACCAGGTTTTAGGTCAAATAAGCTGAGTGTGTGTTTTGAATTGAGAGAAGTGTTTTGCCCCTCGATTATGTCTCTTTCCCACAGCTGTCTTGAGTGTAAGGCTGTTGGGGATGCACTTGGTTTAATCGGCACACATTCCCTAGGAGGATTGACGTTAGGAGTATGTTGGGGCATGGTCAGTTCTTAATCACGTGGTATAGATTGCACAGGATACTTTGGCTGGTATAGCTTCATACATCTCAGCTAATGGAGAAATCTGTGATTAATGTGCCAACAGTCAAAACTTCTGGAGATTAAAAACTTTGCCTTTTTTGTCTTTTTTAAAAAGAGAGGCTTAGAATAACACTAGAGTGACCAGTGGTTCATAGATGATGAGAGGGTAGTATGTGATAGTTAAGTGCAGTTTTACTGGGTGACCTTATGTTGCTGATCCTCTAATCTGTAATTTCCTTCTGTAGAGTGGGAATAATATTATTAATCCAGAGTAAATTCTCATTAAATTATGAGCTAATCCATATAAAGTGATTAGTACAGTGCCTGGGAAGTAGTAAACACTAAATGTTAGTTATTGTGCAAATACTTCTTACATCCAGTAAAGAGAGAGTGAAAATGAGGGCAGAAGTAGAATTTAGGGTCTTGTCAAGTTTCTCTATTTTTTGTTTGTTTGGGAGGGTGTGGTTAAGTGCATTTTGTGTTCTGAAAGAGTACATCTTAGGAACTAGTCTGGTTTTCAAACACCAATCAAGATGTGTTCTTCAATTATCAGGGTTAGTTAATTCCCCTCTCTGGGCTCTGGAACTTTGTCCTATCAAGTCAACTCTTTTTGTCTTCTTTCGGAATTTAAATATCTATATAAATATCTCTCATCTTTAAAAGTCCTTTAGCCCATTTCCTTTAACTCTTGTATTTCTTTTGAGGTCTGACTATTAAAAAAGAGTAGTCTGCTCTCATTTCTATCCATGTTTTCGTCTTTCATTTATGCACAAATTCAGTCTTTGCCCAGCACTCTTACAAAGCTGCTTTTGGTGAGGATATTGGTGCTCTAATTCAGCGGTCCCCAACCTTTTTGGTACCAGGGATCAGACTGGTTTCATGGAAGACAATTTTTTCCAGGGGTGTGTGGGTTTGGGGTTGGGGAGGGAGGTGGAGCTCAGGTGGTGGTGTGCAGCCCTCTTTTCCTGGGAGGCCACAGACCTGGATGACCACACTGGGGAGTTGGGGACCACAGCTCCAACTGATAAAACTAACAGAGCCTTTTTCTGTCTTACTTTTCTTGACCTCACTACTTTATTTGACTAATAGTTGCTTTTCAGGGATACCCTAGAGTGAGTTGAGTGCTGGTAAAAGTGAGGCCTCCAGGGATGTGTTTTAAGTTCTTCCCAATCATACAAAGGAAAGCCCTTAGCTGGAGCTTTCAAGGAGCTTATAAAAGCAACTTGTCCTTATCCTTATCAGTTCTACTAATGAGAGGTAAACTCTGAGTAGCTCTTTTAATTTTTTAAGGACAGCTTAAAAAACCTATTTGTGCTAAATTTGTTTCAACTCTGGGTATATTATCATTTGTTTTCTTTCCCCTCATAGTTGTCCTAGAGCCTTCAAATAGAAATTTTTAGGTTTGACGGTATTAACAACAGTTCTGCCTTACTACTTACACCTAACCTGTTGCACCAGTTTGGGTGTGGTGGCAGAAACTAGTTTCTTGTGTTTTGGCAAGTTAGCTCTCTGCACACTTGCAGAGTAACAGGCTCTGTTTCTTTTGTGGCATTTAATTTGAGTAGGATCATATATTTTTAGAAATTCCCAATCTCTAAAATGAAGTGGTTTTTTTACTTGATGCAGGCATGAAGACTTGGGAAGCCTTTTATAAAAAAAAAAAAAAAAAAAAACACCTAGGATTTTTCTAACCATTTAATCTGCATTAACTTTATACTTTACCACTTAGGGGCAAAAGCCAATGATTTTTCCCTGCAGTCATCCTCAAGTGACTAGTCTATCATTTATTGTCCTCTGGTAAAACCATGCCGTTCACTGAGGTCAGGTTTATCGCTAATCTTAATATTGTGAGATCATTTCCAAGTTCAAACTTTATATAATTGAAATACAAATAATTTCATATCTTTTAGCTTGATACTTGTTTAAAATATTAAATAGCTCCTTCCAGGTACTTTTTGTTATTTCCTTTTGTGATTCCCAGGTCATTATCCTAAACCTAACTAACACTTAGGGTTATTGTCTTTGTAAGTTTTTTCTACATCTTCGCTTAGACCTAAGCCTTTACTTTGTGAGATCTTTCTTACCCTGAGACCAGCAGCCTAGGTCTCAGGGTAAGAAGTATTTTCCTTGCAGTTAGATCACAAATTCATTTTTTGTAGACTTTACGTCAAAATTCTTCTCTCAAGGAAGCCTTCCTTGGTGGATGTTTTCCAGCAATCCCCAACCTTTTTGGCACCAGGGACCAGTTTCATGGAAGACAGTTTTTCCATGGATGGGGTGGGGGTGGAGCTCAGGTGGTGATGTGAGTGATGGGGAGTTGCTGTAAATATAGATGAAGCTTTGATTGGTGTGGTCCCCTGGTTCCTAAATTTCATGGAAGACAATTTTTCCATGGATGGGGTAGCAGGGACTGGAGTGGGGTGAGGAGGTGAGGTGGTGGAGCTCTGTGGCCCAGTCCCTAACAGGCCATGGAATGACACTGGTACACAGCTGGTGAGTTGGGGACTGCAGTTGTAGGCTCTTCCTGTAGGTGGTTTCTGAATAGGCTTTCTTTGGTTCTAGAAAGTTAGTTTACCTGTTTATTAACCTGACTGATTCTCCTGGCCTGGGATATTGCTAAACAACCATGTGGTTCCCCATTATCTGATGAGGGAATAATGTTGCAAGATTAATTTTTGAGCAGAGTTGAAGAGTGATACACAAAATAAATAATGAAAGGATTTCATAAGAAGTAGGATAGCTGACAAATAATGAAGGTTGCTCAGAAAGAAGTAACAAGAATTGCATAGCAGGTGGGACACATCCAGTGAGTGGAGAAGCAAACACTATGTTGGTAAAGGCGCCACGGCATGCAAACAGGAAGGGTATGTCTTAGCAAGATAAGCAGTGGGCTTCTGGTGTGAACAGAAGCCCATTCCTTATGTAAGAAATGGAGGATAGGATAGTGTTTGATTAAGAGGTGCTGGGAGTCTAAGGATCATAGTTCTATTGATTGCCCTGAGATCTTGAATGAATTAGTAGTCTTTTCTATTAGGTTTCTATATTACCAAGGACTATAAGTATTAGTTACAATAAAGACTCAACAGAGGGCGTGGTGATACATGCCTGTAGTCCAGCTACTCCAGAGGCTGTGGGAGGATGGCTTGAGGCCAGGAGTTTGAGGCTGCAGTGAGTTATGATCACACCACTACAGTCCGGGCTGGGCGACAGAGCCAGACTCCGTCTCAAAAAAAAAACACAAAAAACCAAAACTCAATAGAGAGGTTTATTCTTGATAATCTCTTCAGATTTAAGTGGATATTTGTGTAAATGAGGCAGGGTTTTGTAAAGATCAATTTTAACTTTTAGTAGGATGAGCACCATGTATTCTGCCTGTCAGTAGAATCTTTAGCTGAAGATTCTGGCAGAATACATGGTGCTGACCCTATGAAGAGTACAGGTATCTGATCTAACAGTGCGTTAGGAGAGGCTAGTATGTACATGAAAGCAAGGGTGTTTAGGGCTGCTATAATTTGGTTTTGTGCACACTTTTCGTCTAGGATCTCTAAATGTACGCCTTCTGTAGAACATTTAATTTGACAATGCTATTTACAGAACAAACCTCATCCTAGTAAATTAGCTAGAGGAGAGTGACACTGTAGGAAGTTGTCTTCCTTTTCTGATGGACTAATTGAAATTGGTAAAAGTCGTGAGACTGGGAAGTTAATAGGTAGATTGGGTATAACCACCATTGTTATTCTGTTGATACTTTGAGGAAGAGTGGGAAGGAATTTGAAGTAGAAATAGAAGGCCCCGTATCCTTTAGGAATTTGTATGCCTGTCTTTCAAAAGAAATTTAACTTCATTTTGTCTAATAAGAATATATTATAGTAAGGTGCTGTTGATGTTCAGTGGTATGTCATTACTGTGTCTCTAACTTGGTTTGTAGGATTCCTTTCTCAGTTTTTTAGGGATAGTTACTTTTCTGGTGCCTGAACTGTATGGTTTCAGCATCCCCTCAGGATAGTTCTTTTCTGTATCAGTTATGGAGGGGAATGTTAGACTTTAAGTTAAAGGGACATGTTCTTTAAAAAAATTTGTTCAGAGTTCTTTGACAATATTCTGTTGTAATTCATCTAAATAATCTATTTGTGAATCCAATGACATTCTTCTTACTCATCTGGCTATTTCTGATTTTAATCCATTAAAGAGAGCTTAAAAGGCCCTGTAGTGGTCTGACTCCAGTTCTACACAGAAATATTTCCTAAAAGTTTCTAAAATCTTCTGATAATGAATGATTTTGCTTGCAGTTTTGGATTTTGGTCATTCTTACTTTGGTAAGAAAGCCTTCTGGGATGGCCTGAAGCAGACAATTTACTTTAAACTTTCTTCTGATTAGTGTTAAAAGTTTGTGAAGTTTTGGTAGGCTTGGGAGTATAGGTGTTTAAAAGTATTCTAAACTCCTCAGAAAACCTCCGGTCCTCAGTGGGCTTGGGGATTCTTCCTGGGACCAGAGTTTAAAAACAACAGCATGACTTTCTTTTGCGTCACTCAAGGTAGAGACCAAATTTCTTCTCCATGTCTATCCATAAGAAACCAGATGGCTCTGAACCAGAAGAAGCAGAAACTTGTGAGACAGAACAGAACAGACTCGGTAGTGAAGTGCTAAATCACCATCAGAAGGTACCAAAAACTTGCCCAAACCAGGCAGGGCTCAGTAGATTCTCAAGTGTTGGTGGTTTGTTGGCTTCACTTGGCAACTCAATCATATGATCTTTGTGGGCCCTCCCAAATTGTTAGAGTATAAAGACTGTGAGAAACCAAAGATTGTGTACTTGTGAAAGTGAAAGAGCTTTATTGCTATACAGGGAACCTGATCTAGCACAAAGTTTAAGCAAGCCCTTAGGGATGGAGAAATAGGGTAGGTGTCCTATCCTTGAAGCTATCATGAACTATCTTGTTTGATGTAAGAAAGGCTAAATCTTTGAATGTCCTGATTAGCTGGTGATAACTGGGTTTGTTGGTAAGCATGAACTGGCTAGAGATGGCCTGTGGAATATGTGTAGGATGAAATTATGACACTGAGCTGCTTCTGTTTTGTATGTGATATGTCTGAGTTAGGATTATGTTGCCTATCTGTGTTGGCATCAGCAGACTAGGTGGCCAGATCAGGGTTTATCAGAGTTTAGTAATCATTAGGATATGAGGATGTGGATGTTAGGAGAGAGGTGGGTGTAGTTCTACAGCTATATACTTTGGAAAGTGGTCTAATAGGGAAAAATGTCAGCTTAAATGGGTCTTAATTAGAATACCATTAGATGAGTTGAGAAACGTTATCTATTTGATGCTTAGCAAACTATTTCAAAACCTAATTGCTTGAAACAACATTTATTTTGTTTGCAAATCTTCAATTTGTGTAGGACTTGGCAGGATCAACTTGTTTGTCTCTTCTCCATTCACTGTCAGTTGGGGGTTCAAATGGTGGAGCCTATATTATCTGAAGATTTATTCACTAATATTTCTGGCAGTTGAGCTGACTAGAACCTTAGTTGGGACTCTCAGCTGAAATGCCTACAAGTGGCTTCTCTCTGTGGCCTGGGTCAGTTCTAGTGTGAGTACCCAGAGAGAGAGGAAGCCAGGTAGAAGTCTTTTTTTTTTTTTTTTGTTCTAGTCTTGGCAATCATGCAGCATCACTTCTGACATGTTCTATTTGTCATAGCAGTTACAGAGCCTGCATGGTTTCAAGGAGAGGGGAAATAGACTTCTCCTTTTCATGGGGGAGTGGCAAGGCTTGGAAACAGTTTGAAGGAATAGAAAATTGCTGTGGCCATTTTTAGAAAATGTAATCTGAAAAACCATTTTCTAATTTTTAAAAAGAAAACTATCTTAAATCATTGTTAATGGAGAATAATAAAGGGGGTGATGTTGGTGCTATTTACCCTCAGAATTTTTATGAAGTAAAAGTATTTTTGTGAAATTAAAATACATATTTTATACTAAGAGGAAAAAGTTGAGTAGATCCATTTTTCAACTGTATCAAAGTTAGATACCTTAAAATAACTTGTTTTGATTTTCATAAAAGAATACTTTATTAACAATAAAATATAAGTTTTGGGATGTTCCAAATGTGAAATAGGTTTATGAACTAAAAATATTGAATCAGTAAGGCTTTTCATCATTTTTTACAGATTTTATTATAGTGTCTGTCGTATTTCAGTCACTGTGATAGATGCTTTTTAGGATACACAAACTTAATAACCTTTTGAAACAAAAATCCTCATTCTGTCCTTATAAGATAAGTGATCTGAATATTATAACTTATATAAAAATGCTTATTTTTCTGTATTTTTCCAGTGGCCCAGAGAGCCTTCAGAGAATGAGTTTCTCAAGCTTTGTCTAGGTACAGTGGATTTTATGTATAGGTTTGAGTGGAGAGAGAAGGTTTTTTTTTTTGAAATGACTTCATAGAAAGTAATTTGGACATCAGCTTTAATCTAGAGATTTTTTTTTTGAGGGGAATACATGCGTGTTGTTCATGTGATAGTTTAATGTTATTCCTAAGTGTTTCTTTTTCTGTTTAGTTAAATCTAGAATACAGATTTCGTCTATTTTATAGATTTAATTTTATCTATTTTTTTTTTTTTTTTTTTTTGATACAGAGGCTCACTCTGTTGCCCGGGCTAGAGTGAGTGCCGTGGCGTCAGCCTAGCTCACAGCAACCTCAAACTCCTGGGCTCAAGCGATCCTTCTGCCTCAGCCTCCCGAGTGGCTGGGACTACAGACATGCGCCACCATGCCCAGCTAATTTTTTCTATATATTTTTAGTTGGCCAATTAACTTCTTTCTGTTTGTAGTAGAAACGGGGTCTCGCTCTTGCTCAGGCTGGTTTCGAACTCCTGACCTTGAGCGATCCACCCGCCTC
>CAUYRT010029445.1:0-61444 GCA_963574885.1 Lepilemur ruficaudatus
TGGCTATATATTCATTCTTTGGACAACTTTATTTCGCCAGTGATGAGAAAATGACTTCTTTCCATGTCTCAGAATACATATGTAGTCAAGTGAGATTTAAAAATAAAGATCTCAGATTTCTTTTTTTTTTTTTTTTTTTTGAGACCGAGTCTCACTCTATTGCCCAGGCTAGAGTGCCGTGGCATCGGCCTAGCTCACAGCAACCTCAAGCTCCTGGGCTCAAGCAATCCTCCTGCCTCAGCCTCCTGAGTAGCTGGGACTACAGGTGCGGGCCACCCTGTCTGGCTAAATTTTCTATTTTTTGTAGAGACAGGTTCTCACTATGTTGCTCAGGCTGGTCTCGAACTCCTGGCCTCAAGCGATCCTCTGCCTCGGCTTCCCAAAGCACTGGGATTACAGGTATGAGCCTGGCCTGTGGTAATCTTTCATATAAAAAGGGAAGGACGAATAAATTGAAAATTCCCCAATTGTAAAACTGAACCACTTAACCCTTAAAATTGACTTAAGGTCTCCTTAGCTTACAAACTCATACATACCACAAGTTCCTATAGTGTAAGCCAGAGAAAACGAAATGTATTTTCATTTTTAAATAATTTCCAAGCCTAATGACAATACAAACTCCATGATCTGCTAAGTGGAATGCTTTTATTATGAGAATTTTTCTTAAAAAAATGCTACTGGTATCACAAAAACCAATGAACCTAAATGGAGTCTCTGGAGAACAGCTTTGCAAAATGCTTTCCTTCAGTGTCTGCTTTTTGAAAACCATCACATAGTGGAAGAGGTGATCTAAATCATAAATACTGCTTCATGGGAAGAGTTTTCTGTCCTAAAAGCAAGTTAAATCCTGACCTTAGACTGCTAAGTTCCTAAAGAATCCTGCTAGGCACCTGGCTCCAGAGTGGGCTACAGGTGCGAGGCTGTCTGCCCTCTGCCCCTTTCCCTCTACTTGGTCCGAGGGCTGCTGCCCAGCTGCCGCCCACCTTTCCTTCCTCTCCCATGACACCTGTGGCATCCAGGGCAATGGCACCCCCTGTGGCCTGAGCGAGGAACCCACAGACTGGCTGTCCCTGCCAGGCCCTGGCCCTCTGGCAGGTCCAGGCTGCTCTGTGCTCCTGGCCTGTTTTCCACCTATGTCACTGCTTAATGATTAAGGCACAATCTGCTCTTATACACCAATCACCTTTAACCACTGCCTCCCTCTCAGCAAGGGTGTAAAAATACGAAAGAAAGAGAAGCTAAATACTAACACTAACGCTAAAGAGAGAGCAGCCTACAACCTAACGCGACATGACAAGTGCTGTGACAGGTGCGTGGAGGGAGAGCTCGAGAAGGTGCTGGGAAGAGCGGCTAACTCTGCCTGGGGAAGAGAAGGGAGGCAGCACGTCCTGTCTCAAAGGTGTCAGAGGGAACCTCAGGGATTCGGGGACACTGTTGAGGGGGAGAGGCCCTCGGAGAGGAGGATACTGCACAAGATGGGGCCGGAAGGAAAAGTACGGTCCAGACTGGATGTGGGGGCATTTAGGCTGCTCCCCACACACAAGAAGAATCACTGATGTTGAAAAGCAGGGCAACGATCTACTAAAATTAACATTTTAGAAAAACAACTCTGGCAGCAGTGCTGTAGGGAGGCTGGGGCAAGGAGACGGCAGAGGCAGGAGCGCAGAAGTGATCACGGCTCGGCTCAGGATGAGTGAGGCGCTCACAGCCTAGTGCTACGTGCATCAGTAACTAGAAACTGCCGTGGAAGGATGTCCACTTAACATGTCTCCTTGGAAAAAAATAGCCTCTTTGTAAATATTTTCTGATCCTTTTTTAGTTTCGGCATTATTAAGAGCAGGCAAAGAAGCTACTTGTCCCAGTTTTCTATTCTGACCATCTCAGGCCCACGAAGCACCAGCCCCTCTGCAGAACGGAGCCCTGGCTGCCGGCCCAGGCAGGGCTGAGCACAAACTCTTGGGGTCCCAGTAGTCTGCTAAATACTCTCCCCACACTCTCTTCATGGACCCACAGAGTTTCAGAGGGAAGGGAGTGTGGATTCCCTGTAGTCCAAACAGTCAAGTTACTAGTGACTTGACTGAGGACTAACTGTCCAAGATCCCAGAACCGGTGGTGAAGTTCTTTCCCTTGAAGTGGATTTATTGGTCCCTGATCTCTGGCGCCTTCAAACAAGGCAATCCAGGCCTCACACTCTCCCGTTTTTCTCTAGTAGTCCTACTCTTCCCAGATCCTTCTTCCCATCCTATTGCCATGGCTTCCTCATGCATCAGCCCAAATTACTCAGAAGGGCCCTCGTTTCCAATACACAAAGGGCTATATCATAATATGCTGTGATTCTCCCTGAAGCAGGTAATTTTTTTTTATTAGACAGAAATAAGATGCAGTACAGTGACATCCTTACTCAATTTGCAGTCACCCTGAGAACTTTAATTTTTAGTATAATTCCTTTTTTTCTTCAACGGCTACACAATAGTTTCCTCAATGTAACATTATATGATTTCCACCACAAATAACATATATATGCAAGGTATAATTAATACCTATTTTTCACACACCAGATAACACATTATCTCTTATCATGAGATAAATTTATTAATAAGAGCATCCTATGACATTAGTTTTAACATTATTTACACCATGTTGGTTTTGGCAGATTTAAACTCAATATTATATTATGTAATATTCACTTTTATTAGTATCTGAGAGTAGCCTCATAAAATCAGATGGAAATCTTGACTTTAGCTACAAGACAGGTCAACGCACAGAAAGAAACCCAACAGGTCTGACCAACAACGTACAGGTCCTCCATTTATATGAAATGGACGTGCTCTGTCTCCTTCCGGGGTTGAAGGACCTCGTTCACTCCCTTGTTTTCCCTGCTCACCTCCAGATCCACACCTCTCCCCTGCCACGCCAGCCCTCGTGGGTTTCCTCTTCACAGACACCCCCAGGACAGGCAGCCAGACAAGGCCGGCACACATCTAGCTCTTCCTTGTCCACAGAGACGCGCTTGGCACTAGAGGGCCACATCTCATAACTTGTCATCTTTTGTCCACTTCCTCCTAGTATGGCCACATTCAGATTTCTTCCGAAGAGTTCAAAGACCCCTTCAGACCAAGGTTATGTTCCTGATGCCTTACCTCTTTTACATGGGTGTGAAAGGACACCGACATGTCCAGTAGGATCTTTCGCTGCTCAACACGCCGAACGAAATCTTGTATCCGGTCTTCAAGCTGATGGGCAGCCTGGTAAATCTCTTCTGGGTCACATTCCCCAGTCTGAGCCAGCTGTTCTGCTGCTTCTAGTAATTTATCCGCATTGGTGTATGTGTTCTGCACAAGGGAACATCGGAGAAACAGAAGGTGAATAAAAAGCAAACCAGCCAGGCTGGGAGCCGCCATGATATACAGCAACACGGAGGCAATCTGTGATATTTGTGATCACTTACATAAATCAAGCAGAAAATATGATGGGGAGAGATGATTTTAGGACTTCCATACGGCAGCTTTTCCTAGTACTGTCTGAAATTGTTAAACTTTGAACCTCATGGCACAGCCCTTGCATCTGAAGGAGTGGCAGGGCACTTGCAGGCAGCTGCTGGCTGTCTCATGACTCAGAAAGGACTTCCAGATTTCTGCCAAGGTGGAGTCAGGAGACAACCCATAGCCACAAATGCCTGCTTCGCTTTTTCTCCCAGTTTTATGACAGAGCAGAGAGTTCCAGTCCTGTGTCTTTCAGTATGACATATTTGCTTTATAATCCCCAAGTGCAAGTTAAAGGCTAACCTCCAAACAGACGTAAGCTGCTGTCCCTTTTCACATGTTTCTACTTACCGGTAATTCTGTGCTTCTCTTCTTTCTACCTAAGGTTACACGTGTTTAGAGAAGAAGAAAATAACTATAAAGAAAAGTACCCAGAGTGCTTTTAAAGAGTTGAAACCTATGTGTAAACATGGTTAGAACACTCTGAAAAATACTCTAATTCTCAATAAATCCAAGGTTGTAAATGGGTTCCTCAAAGAAACAGGTCTGCTACAGCCGGACGCCACTGCAGGAAACTGTAGGGAGGGGTTTTGCCCAGAGACGCCGGAGGACGCCAGCGCAGGAAAAGAACAGTCTCCAGGCCCTCCGAGCAGGCCCCAAAAGTCCACTTTTGGCTCCCCTGAGAAACAAGCTGAGCCCTTCATCCTCCTCAGTTTGGTCCCGAAGCTGAGCAGGGGAGGCATCTCAGCAGCGAGCGTGTGACGTGGCACACAGGTAGGAGTCCTGGCAGGGGACAAGGGTGTCTTCCACTTTGGGAGACTGGTTACATCCAGGGGGATTTAATGACCAAGTCAACACATTAGGAATAATGACAGCCAAGTTTCCTTATCTGAGAGAAGGGAGTCATAAGTACAGAAAAGGAGAAAACGTGAGTTAACCCTTGGTACTGGGCAAAAATCAGAGGTTTAGGTGTGAATACACAGTTTTCAACAGACAGATGTGAATGTGCATGTGTGTGTACACACACACACACACACACACTCACTTACTCACTCATGGTCTCCCTCTCCCTCCACCTGTGCACCGTCTGGAGGAGGGCCAGCGAGCAGCAACAGCCCAACAGCAATAAGCATGCTCAGCGCCAGATTCTGGCCGCTAAACACCATTCTCCTCTAAAAGGAACCAGGGCTCCTTGGAGAAACGACTGATTGCAGCGCTGGGGTGGGATAAAGGACAATATGAGCCTGAAACATCTTTTGCACCCAAAGGGAAGGAAGTGCTCAGGGGCAACATGCTCAGGTAGGGCACAGATGCCGGCCTGAGGAGGCTCCTGCCGGCCAAGTCAGGGACGATCTGAGCATCACAGTAATCGACTCTGACAGTCACAGAGTACCAGCCACCAAATACCATGAAACCACGAGTCCACACTGACAGAAACAAATAAATAACACTGAGTGGGGAACCAGATAGCACAGAATTCCAAAATACTTCTCACAGAGTGCTTATCAATTCCAATGCAGGAAACACAGAGAAGGATGGTAGACACTACCCCAGCCCCGAGGCCAAAATGAACATCACATGGGGACAAGTTAAGACCATGCACCACCCAAGGGATGCCATGAGGAGGATGTGGCATCAACTTGTGATACTCTTGGCCAAGACACATCACCTAAATCTGGTCATGAGAAAAAACCAGACAAAGCCAAGGTGAGGCACAACCTCCAAAACACAGGCCAGCAATCTTCCCAAGTGTCAGGTCACAAAGTCAAGGAAAGACCAAACAACTGCTCCAGGCTCAAGGACACTAAGAGGTGTGACAGCTAAATGTCACAGGTGATTCTTCACTGGATCCTTTTTACAAAGGACAGTATGGGGTGTGAGGGTTACACAGGGTGAAAATGTTAGTTTCCTGATTTTGATGGTGGTATTTTGGCTGTATAGGAGAATGTCATTTCTTGGAAGGAAATATACACCAAAGTAAATAGTTCAGGGAGAAATGTGTGTGTGGGACTGTCTCATCCAGGCCCTTCCCTCCTGAGGCTGGGACTCGGCCCACACGCAGCAACAGTAGACTCTCCTTGTGACAGTCAGCCCTTAGCACTAAGGGCTCCACGAGGGAGGTTCTACATACATTCTGCCCACAAAGATCCTCGGACCATCAGAGGCTGCACATACAAGTGACTCTTCCAGGGATGACAGGTTCGAGGTCCTCGTTTACCCCCAGCTAAGCGTCCCCTGGGAGCGATGGTCTGCATCTCTAAGACAGGCACGCTGGGGCCTGGGTGCTCGATGAAGCTACAGTGTAGCAAGCTCTATGCAGGACACAGCGCTGCAGACATGCTTCTGAAAAGTCCTGTTTTCTTATTGTTTATCTTTACAGCTTTGAAACCATTTACCTCTCATATTTGATAAGTGGGTTTTCAGATGACAATGCCTCCCAACAGCTAAACGTTACATTTCTGAAAGCTTTTCCACTTCTTTGCTAGTAGGCAAAGACATTTTTTAAAAAGTCCCAAAGGAATAAGCGCATTTTTCAACAATCTGGGGCACTAAACAGCAATCATTTATCCCACTTCTCATCTTACCCTCAAAGAAAACAGGTAGTACAAAAGGTTCAGGGGCTGGGAAGGTCAGCACTCGTGTCTCTGGAACCCCGGGCCAGGCCTTCCGAGGAACAGGACCTTCCCTGGGTCCTTTAGCAATGGGAAAACAGAGTATCTTGTGGTAACATAAACCACACTGATCAGAAATGCTGTCTTTTGAGCACTTACTCTGTGCCTCACAACAGCCCTATGATGTCGATACTGTTTTATTCCCACATCACAGGTGAGGAAACTGAGGCACAAAGAGGTGAAGTAACTTAGCCAAGTCAGTCAGTGGAGCTGGGACCGTTGAAACCACTAAAGCCTGGGCCAGGCTTCCTCTCACAAGGAGACATTCACTCATGGGACTCAAAGGAGGTTGGGTCCTCCTTGCTCAGAGACGGAGCAAGTTTTAGAGTCTGAAGAGCCTGGACTTCTCCTCTCTTCCACTTGCCGTCCTGTCCTGTCCTGTCCTCTGAGGCTTCTCACTATGGCCCGCTTCTTTATCTGTGGGGTAGGGGTCATCCCTGCTGTAGGGGTTAAAGGAGATAATATAAGTCCCCCAGGGTGGGGGACTGACTAGTTTCCTCTTTTTCTTGAGAAGTAAATGCAAGTTGCATAATTGGATGGACTCAGGGAAACAAGAGCCACAGTAAGGCAAATGCACTTCACAACCTCCCCTTCCTTATGATCCTTAGCTACAGAGCCTGTTCCTTACCAAAGACGGCCAGAGGCTGTATTTAGAGTCCAGTGGGGAAAAAGGGTTTTCTTGATCTTACAATAGATAGGAAAGGAGGAAAACAAGCATTTTAAGGCCTGAATGCTTCTATTCCATTTGTCTGGCTTAACGAGGAACAAAGTCTGCATATAGAAAACTTCCAAGGTGTTTTATTACTATAGAAATATATGGGCCAGTACTTCTACAGTGCAAATTAAATGCCCCAGAAAATTTAAATGATCACTTAAAAGGCAAATAGGCCCCAGAGAGCATCTTTTTGTCCACGATGGGAAAGCACAGTGTATGGGGAGGCCAGCTCACCATCCCCCCTCCCCAAACAGGTGCACATGGCACAGAGGTGAACGGTAAAACCCAAACACAAACAGCAGACCCAGAAAGTTCCACGTGACATTTACCTAGACAAAGCAAAATACTGACTACTGTCTGTATGTTAGTATTTGACCAGAGACACAGTATTTTTTTTGCGGGGTGAGGGGAGTTGGGCAAGGTAAGGTAGGTTGGGATAAATATACCTACAGTGCCCTCTGGAGCCATTTCCAAATGTTGCTAAGTAGCCTTAAAACACAATGCTAGCATTTGCCAAAATATCTGGATAATGTGAATCATCTAACTGTGCCAGGCAGGGACTTGGCACTATGATCACCTGCTGAGTGTCAGGCATGTTTTATTTAATAAATACCTGGCAAAGGTAGGTATTAGGTATCATTTTACAGCTAGGGGAACTGAGGCTCAGAAAGATTGAGTAACTTTTCCATGGTCATACAACTGGAAAGCAGTAGAGTCACATTAGTATATTTTAGAAGTATTTTTAACAAGGAAAAAAGGCAGGTGAGAAGATTTGATAGCTTGTAAATACACGCCAACTTAAAGGAAATTCTTGACAGCAAATAATTTGCCCTGAATTCTCCACTATTTATTTTCAAGACTAAAAAACAACACGCCTTATATTTTAAGAACCAAACTTACTGCAAAATGGCAGCCTAATGTACTTAAGCAAGGCTCTAACAGCTGTACCAAGTCAGAAATTTAGAGCACGCTCCAGAAGTGGAGGCATTCTGTATGTCCATGTGTTCCAGAGCATCCTCCTCCCAAATGAATGAGTTCAGTGGTGGCCAGGGAGCTATCTGGCCTGCTTCTTTTCTGAACATCTAGAATGAACTTAAGGTTTCCTGCTTTCCTCACTGACACACTCTTTACCCAGGAAGACAAGATGATTACATGGCTCATATGAAAAGCTGTTGACAGCAATGGCTTCCTGGAGAACAACTTCATGACAGGTTCCGTTTTTGGAAGGTAATCTGAACCCCGGGGATAAGAAGAAAAGAATGAAGGTGGTTTAAGCACTCACAGAGCCAGAGATTTGCTAATGATAGTAAAGACATCTTCTGTGCTGTCAAAACCAGCTTCTTCCTGAACCAGAGTGCCTGGGCTTTACTGGCTATTGTAATCATAGCTTTCAAATCTAAAAAGGAACATTAACTTGGATAACTATTTAGAAGGTAAAAGGTTACCGTTAAAGAGCATCTTCCCTTCCAACAGTCATCTGCAGAAAGCTTCACAGGAAAATCTTTTTAATTTCTTTTTTTACACAAGTGCATGAAGATGTACCATGGCCGTGCGCACCACACACTATAAATCAATTAGCATGGATGCAGTCAATAGCAGAGCTCTACTCACAATCACCGCACAAAACAAAGGAATGGATCTTCACATTAGTCACGAGGAGGTTCTTGGCCCTGTAAAACTGCGTGCAGAAAGGATCCAAGTGCTTCCTGAGTCTGAAACGAATCCTGAAACCCAGGCTGCTGCACCTGGGCCTTGCGCCTGCAGAAGTTACGCTGGGCTGTATGACTCACTGCCACCAAGTAAACACGAGGCTCAAATTTGTGGGTTCCTCCTTCTCAGAACGCTAGAATTGTTCTATATAATAATCTATATTTAGTACATTTTGATGAATTCAACCATAAAGTTTCACCACTTCCTTTCTGAATCTCTGCTATGTTACTTCATCACGCCACAACTCACTACTTAAGTTGACTAGAAAAAAACACTATTAAATAAATCGCTAACTTAAGATTTCTAAACTACAACAAATTTAGAATTTATTTTACAAAGGAACCATCAGAACACAACCCCAAGAAATGAAAGTAACTAACCTTAAACTTACCTGTAAAAAGGAAATTTCTTCTGTCTAGATCCTAAAATTTGTCCTACCTTTGTGAATTTGTTTTGGAAAATCAAGTAAGGCTCTTTATTAATCACTAAAGATCCTTGTGGGACAGGCGCGGTGGCTCATACCTGTAATCCTAGCACTCTGGGAGGCTGAGGCGGGTGGATCGCTCAAGGTCAGGAGTTTGAAACCAGTTTGAGCAAGAGCGAGACCCCATCTCTACTAAAAATAGAAAGAAATTAATTGGCCAACTAAAAATATATAGAAGAAATTAGCCGGGCATGGTGGCGCATGTCTGTAGTCCCAGCTACTCGGGAGGCTGAGGCAGAAGGATCGCTTGAGCCCAGGAGTCTGAGGTTGCTGTGAGCTAGGCTGACACCGTGGCACTCTAGTCCAGGCAAAAGAGTGAGACTTTGTCTCAAAAAAAAAAAAAAAAAAAAATCCTGTGTTCCAATTCTCCCATCCAAGTACTAACCAGGCCTGACCCTGCTTAGCTTCCGAGATCAGATGAGACCAGGTGCATTCAGGGTGGTATGTCCATAGACCCTTCTGTTCCAATTCTTAACGTATCTCCAAAGATTGTTCTGCCCCCCAAAACCCACATAACCCTAAAATATGACCTGTCATAGTACTTCTAATCACAATTTGCTTTGAGAAAATGCAGACAGAGAGGGGAAGAGCAGAGAAGAGAGGCTGGTGAAGGTAACTCCTTTCAGCAGGCCTCATTCGCCCTATGCCAAAACAAGACTGGGTCGTGCTGTCTTTGGGAAGAGCTAGAGAGCTCTTGTGAATGAAGCTATAAATACAAAGCATAATTCTGCCTCTAGACTGAGGCCACTGTTTGTCTCTAGACACGCCTGCTGCACAGGGTCTTAATAAATCAGCCAGGCTCCTCATGGAGCCACCTAACAGTCATGATAGCTTTCTGCTTAAAATGCTACTAAAAAAAAATCTTTATTAAACAAGGTGGAGGGGCTAGAGTTCACCCTTTTCCTTCAGGTCTTGCAGCCCCCCGGCCCACCTTATCATAATCTGCCGCTGGCTCCTCTCTGGCAGGGCAGTCCCTCTACCTACAACATTTGATGGTGGAATTTTGAGGGTGAGCAAACTCCTTTCAGAACGAGCCAGAAATGGTTCAGGGAGTATTTTCTGGGATATGTAAGGCCTGCATGCAAGTGTTCTAGCATGTACTAGATTCCAGAGCTCTAGGGGGCAGGACCATGTCTGTCTTATTCTTTCCTGATCACTTGGTGCTGTCATATGACAGAGGGTCACTATTTATTTATGGACTGAATGAATCAGATACTTTCACTCTAATGAGAGAGGAGGGGAATTATGTGAGCAGCTGGGTCTCAGCTCCTGGTCAACAATAATTGATTGCTGAGTGCCTGCTGCTTGCAGTTCCCTCAGCTAGACCTGAGCTGGACAGTGGGTGGCAAGGAAGCTGAGTACCAGTGGCAGAGCACTCTCTGAAACCAACTGGCACCTAAAAAATATAGCAGCAGCAAGTGATGTTCTTGAAGAGAGGAATGGGTCTACACATACTCGGTGCCAGAAGAAAAAGATGCTGGGAAGGAGGCCATAATGAAAGGAGCAGGTGTGGCTGGGGGTTGGGGAGAGCACAAGGAGAGAGGAGAAGCCAAGACACGAGAGTGACAACAGGCCCAGCGCGCCAGGGTGGAGCCTGTGCCACACCTGATGGCAGGCGTGGAAGGAAGGCGGCCCGAGAGAGGACAGACTGGGCATCTGTGTGCAGCTCCCCACCCTGGGAGGCCCTGGCCCCCTCCAGCCTCGCAGGCCCCACAGCCGTGCCACACAACAGTGCACCTGCCGTCCTCCACATCTGCCTCCAACATCTGTCTTTGCCGCTAAGCCGAATTGTATTAATTTTCATGTCTTGGCCAAGACATCAAGCACTGCCCCAGAAAGCCCTCTGGCAGCTTGCCACGCCCCCCAGTGGGGGTGGGGGGTCTGGGTCTAAGGCTACCTGCCCGCCCCCCCAAGCTGGCAGAATGCTTGACATACAGTGGGTGATTACTGAAAAACCAGATGCAGGGAGAGTGGGTGCAGATATTTGCAAAGTGAACAGAAGTGATTAAAGGTCTCCTTTCACACACAGCTCAGATTTGGGCTCAAACACTTTCATTTTGGGGAAGAGGCCCTTGGAGCCCTGGGACAATCTACAAGAGATGGTGAGAAAGGACAGACAAAGCACAAAGCTCAGACGGGAGAGGCAGAAGCATGCCAGCAACTGCCTTGCCCCCAACCAGGGTGAAGAGCAGCCCCCACTGCAGGGTGCTATTTCAACCCTTTGTCTGCCCAGAAACATTCCCCAGAAATAAAATTTTCCCACTCTCTCTGTCCTGAGAACTTGTGTTGACAGTTTCGACGATTGTCTTAGACATGAGGAAATAAGCTCACCATCAGAAGACAGAGCAACATCAGCCCTAGAAGATACTTCTTTAATTTAGGATAAAAGAAACCAAAGGAACTGGCAGAAAGGTCAAAAAGGGTGGCGGACCCACAAGAGAGACTTTAGGAACCTGTTGTCCTTCATATTAGAAAGTACTCCAGAAGGCGCGTGGAGAGGAGGAGTGCAGCCAGTCTGCAGTCACGTGCACAGATGCCTCTTGAGGTGAGAGCCTCAATTTCTAGAACTTGGTTGTTTGCAGTTCTGCCTCTTAGATTCTTTGGTGCCTGAAGTCTTTATTCAAATGACCCAAACTTCACATGCATCTTCAAACCACAGTAATTACAGCAATAGCTTATCATATGAAAAAAATAAAGGGGAGACAGGAGCACATTTTCCACATTCCTTATGCTACAAGGAGGTAAAATATCTTCCAGCAGGTGAAAGTAGGGAGAGCACATTTAACATGGAAAAGAAATGCTTCAAAGACACGCAGTGTATGCCAAGGCTGCCGAATACACAATCGTTCCTCTCCGGTTTCTTGGGACCCATAAAGCAGAAAGGTTGCGACTATCATTTTTACTTTACATATGAAGACACTGATCGGGCCTGGTGGTTCATACTGTAATCCTGGCACTCTGGTAGGTCAAAGTGGAAGGATAGCTTGAGCTCAGGAGTTTGAGACCAGGCTAAGCAAGAGCAAGACTCTGTCTCTCCTAAAAATAGAAAAATCAGCCAGGCATGGTGGCACACATCTATAGT
Source organism: Lepilemur ruficaudatus (assembly GCA_963574885.1). Lineage (NCBI taxonomy): Eukaryota > Metazoa > Chordata > Mammalia > Primates > Lepilemuridae > Lepilemur > Lepilemur ruficaudatus. The sequence continues at coordinate 12,146 of CAUYRT010029445.1, forward strand.
CCCAGCTACTCAAGAGGCTGAGGCAGGAGGATCACTGAGCCCAGGAGTTTGAGGTTGCAGTGAGCTATGCTGACAACACTATATTCTACCCCAGGGTGACAGAGCAAGATTCTGTCTCAAAAAAATAAAATAAAATAAAAGACATGTACAGAAGGTAACATTTTAAAAGCATTTTCACAGAACAGGACTTAAGTACAGTTTGTTATCCTATGATTCTACCTCATATTTTAGTTCCTGACTAAACAGGTGTATAATTGAACCCTTTGTTACATGACACACACTGACTCAACACAGCCATGGGTTAGTCCTGTTTATTTTTGTTTTATAAATTTTGAGACTATATTGTTGGTATATATTGATATTCTTCCTTTTATAATTGAACATCCTCTTTATTTCTAATGTTTTATGCTTTCAAGTCTATTATTAATATTCCTACACCGATTTTTTTTGTTAATATTTTCCTACTAGATCATTTTCTTATACCTTATATACTTTGAAGCTTCCTGGGTATTTATGTTCAGGTGTTCTCTTTGGAAATAATACATAGCGTAATTTTTAAAAGATATTCAATCTGAGACTCTTTGTCTTTTAGCAAGTATAATCTATTTTGTATTTGGTATAGTTACTGATATTTCTGGACAAATTCCTACATCTTATGTTGTGATTTTTACCATGATTTTTGTGGTTCTAATTTCTTTTGCTTCTTCCAGACCCATTTTCCTGAGTTTTTATTTATCTGGTTTTCTGTATTTTTTCCCCTTTCAGCTGGTTTGGAAGTGATGCTTTCTATCCCTGTACTATTAGTGCTCATCCAAAAATGCCAATATGCACACCTGAACTAACAAATCTAAGATAAACAGCATGCCTCCTGCCATCCTCCTTAGAACACCTTACCATCTTCTGTGTTATCGTGAGCTGATACTTTAGTTCTTGTTTTTAACTCACTCCAAAATTCATTGTCTTTTGTTTAAATGGTCAATCCTTTGATCTACAAACATGTTTCCCAATTTCTTTGCTCATTATTGATCCCAGCCCATTCTTCTCATACTTGCTTTTTATTCACTTAATTGAAAAAAATACTTGCTAAATACCTAAACATGCCAGGTATCTGTCTAGGTGCTGGTGACAGAGAAGTGAACAAAAGAAAGTCCCTGTTCTCGTGGAGCTTAAGTTACAGTGGGTGCTTATATTATTCTTACTAAATACTGTAAGTTTTTGTGGTAAGTATGTAAGTGGTAAACTCTCTCAATCTTGGTCTACAGTTTGTCCTCACTACTGAATTCAGCTGGGTACAGAATTCCAGTTCAGTCTTACTTTCCCTTGGGACTCCAGGCCACTGTCTTCTGGAATCCATGGTTGCTGATCAGAAGTTGGCTTTCTCACAGGTGTCATTTGTCATTTCTCTCCTCTTGATTTTAAGACTGTCTTTGATGTTTCTCAGTTTTACTACATTATGTCTAAGTTTGGATCTGTACTGCTTACACAACTTCTTTCTAAAACAAGTTTTTCATATATATATAAAAGCATGCACCAATTGTTGTAATCTCTCCCTTCACTCCTCTTTCTTTCAAAAAACCCAACAAAACAAAAGGCACATTTCCCAAACCACAATGAGCTGTGAGAAGGAACTGCACCGTGAGCTTTACAAGACGCCACCACACACCACCTCATCCTTGCTTCCTCTCTAGGAGCCACTACTGGGCCTGTTTTTCACAAAGCTACCTTTAGAGAGGCTAAACCACTTGTCCCAAGTCGCACAGCTGTGAGTACCATCGCCAGCGCTCAAACACTCCCAATCCCACGCTCCAAACACGCTGCGCTCCTGTCGCCTGTTTCCTAAGCACACGCATTTAAAAGAACTAGAAACACGGCCAGGCGCAGTGGCTCACGCCTGCAATCCTAGCACTCTAGGAGGCCGAGGCGGGTGGATTGCTCAAGGTCAGGAGGTCGAAACCAGCCTGAGCAAGAGTGAGATCCCGTCTCTATTAAAAAATAGAAAGAAATTAATTGGCCAACTAAAAATATATAGAAAAAATTAGCCGAGCACATGCTTGTAGTCCCAGCTACTTGGGAGGCTGAGGCAGAAGGATCGCTTGAGCCCAGGGGTTTGAGGTTGCTGTGAGCTAGGCTGACGCCACGGCACTCACTCTAGCTTGGGCAACAGAGTGAGACTCTGTCTCAAAAAAAAAGAACTGCAAACAGGACAAACAATGCTGGTCCATCATTACAGAAAGGGATCATTATTCTCTGACTATGAATTGAAATTTCACAAATTAGTCAACAGACATTAGCACAACAGATACGACAAAAACATCCAAGATATATTTCTGTTTCAGGAACATCACGTTTTACAAAAGGGCCAACTGACAAATCATGTTTCTGCCTGGACAATGACAACTACACTCTGAAATCTGAGCACTGACCTCATCTGAATCACCTCCAACACATCCAGCTAATGCTAACTTATCTCAAATGTGGTGAAAACTGTAATTCAAAGCCAACCACAGGGGTATTTATGGGATAAAATAGCAGAAGCCATTACCTGTGCCACTTCTTCAAAATCCTCATGACGTTTCTGCAAAGCTCTGGCCCGATGCAGAGATTTCCCCACTCCTGTGTGTTTGCTCAGGAATGCTTCTCCGTGGTTCTCAATCCAATCCAGCACCTGCAATGAAATATGGGTACATGTTCCGTAAGAACTATGTCCTTCCTGCCTTGTTCAATGTTTAGGGGAATTCAAGGAAGACCATTCTGTTGTCAAATCTCTCAGAAACAAGAGGCAAATGAGAAAAAAAGAATCTGGATATTAATTTAACACACTTGATAATTACAAGCTGATAATTACATCAGCTTTCCCAATAGGACTTTAATCAGCTCTTATGTTAAAAGTGTAAATCTTTTTATGTATAAACGTTACATGCAATAATGATTAAATTTAATCTCACCTCATTTTACGCATGACTGAGTCACTGAACTGACTGGGTTTTGCATAAGACAGTGATTATCAAGCCACAGAGGACCAGTTTAAGTTAACATTTTTATAAGGCTTAAAACTACACAACTCAGGCAATTTAACTACAGAGTTAATTATTTTCTATCTCTTCTTTGGAAGACTCAAAACACATAAGTAAAACCTAAGAAAACATAACATATGCCTCAGTCCTAATCTTTAAGGATAACTTATTTTTTAAACAAGGATGCTGCAAAAGCTAAGCATTCCATGGATTACTTAAAAATTCTTGCTAGTTGAAATCCACTACACTAAAGCAAAAGAGTGAAAGCAAAGCAGTTCGATCTGACGTTTTAAAGTTCATAGTTGGGACTGGGTAGTTCATTGGTTCCTGTACCTGAGAAATCACAAAACACCCACAATATCTAATAAAACACAGCTGACCCTTAAATAACACAGGTTTGAACTGTGTGGGTCCCTCTATAAGTCATTTTTTTTCAATAAATACAGTTGGCTTCCATATTGTGGGTTCCACGTCTGCAATCAAACACGAATGGAAAATACAGTCATAGGATACGTAACCCACGTACAGAGGGCCAACTTCTCTCATCCTTGGCTTCCACAGGGCCAGCTGCGGGACTTGAGTATGTGCGGATTTTGGTATCCACGGGCAGTCCTGGAACAAACCCCTGCAGATACTGAGGCATGACTGTATTTACACTACATCAAATGTCCACTTTGCCTCTCTCTGATGAAGAGGGGACAATCAGCAAAAAAAAACTAAATTAAGGATATCTCTAGCTAAAAACTAAAAACTGTTAAGTACATTTGTTAATGTGCTGCTAAAGTATTTAAGGCTCACTCATACTTTGCATGTTTGTAACTATGGCATTCTCTTAATCCATTCACGCTGCTACAACAAAATACCTTATACTGGGTAATTTAAAAACAGAACAAATTTATTGCTCACAGCTATGGGGACTAGAATGGAAAGATCAAGGCACTAGCAGATTCAGTGTCTGCTGAGGGATCATTCCTCACTGGCGGTGCCTTCTATGTGCCCTCACAAGGCTGACAGGGCAAATGATCCCCTTTGGGCCTCTTTCATAAGGGCACTAATCCCATTCACAACGGTAGCATCCTCATGACCTCATCACCTCCCCAAGGCCCCACCTCTTAATATCACCACCTTGTGGCTTATGTTTCAACATATGAATCTGGGGGAACAAATTCACAGCAGGGACCTAAGGATGCAGATCGAAATGATCTTGGATTAAAGAACAAACAGAGGCACACACAGCAAACACAGTGGTCCAGAGGGCAATCTGGAAGCAGACCAGCCACAGCGCTCTGGTAATGGCAAAATAAAAGGGGCTTAGCTTGTGGTTCCTTGCTCCAAAAGGGATCCCTTGCCCTTTATTAACCGTACTATAGAGAGCAGCTGTGCTGACAGATATCTAGAGAAAAAGATGCAGCTGGTAAGGGCCAGTGCCTGATTTGTTCTCCATTGATCCAAATCAATGGAAGTGGAAGTGACCTTCAAACCTGAGGGTGGCCTAAGGGTCTTTCCTGCACGGGGTCTAGCAAAGTCAGAATTACATGTAAATAAAAAATGGCTTGTAAACTTTGACAAACCTCTTGTGGTCCTCAGGAAAAGATCCCTGTAGAGCTGGCAGAAGCTGAGATTAGAAGTGTGGGACATGTGGGGCAGGGATGGAGCCAGGCCTGGCAGTGGGTGCGCAGGCAAAGCTAAGCATTTGCCTTATGGCTATAGTTTATTCCTGAGCCTTGGTTGTCCATACTGTCATTCTGCTGCACCCTGGGGTTACTGTCAGAGCCATTCTTACTGGATCCACTGTCTTCCGTCAACTCCGCCAATCTGCTGCCTAGTTCTTCTGATTCTTCTGAAAGCTCCCCCGGTCCCACCCCTTCATTTCCAGCCCCCTTGTACACAGACATAAAATCTAGCTGATGCTCTTAGCCAAGTTCCTTATCCTTTCTCAGCTTCCATTTTCTTATGTGCTCAACAGTGACAATCAGGGTGCGTGGGGAGTGTTAGATGGTATCTAGGTTGAGCTTTTTATTTTGAGTGCAGCAAAAATACAGCACATGTGTCAGCCCCACACATAAACCAGAACCCATGGCAGCCTTCCAGCTCACCTTGAGCTCCTTGATGGCACAGGCTATGCATACCCCATTGCTTGTTTACTAGTGTGCTGAGTACATTATTTTTTTACTTTAGATGAGAGAGAGAGAGAAAGACAGACACACACACACACACAGACCGACTGCTTTAAGGTAGTGCGATATGCACCACCTAACTTCAAAGCAGATATAAAGCTGCTGAGTTGTTTATAGGACAGTCTCTTAGTATGTATTATAAAACACAGGTCCTGTTCCATTCCTAAGGAAATGTCTCCATGAGAACTTCAAGACCTCTCAATCTCTAAGAATGGATACATTTAATGGAATGTGCCTCTGGGCACGAGGGCAGTGCCATGCAGAAGACAAGCAGTTTAAGCTTGAAGATAATGTAAAGGTATGTAAGTAACACCTACACCACAGTCCACCTGCCTGCAAGATCTACATGAAGGGCTAGGGAGCCTTTTTTATTTAAATACTATACAGTATATTCTTTTACTCCTCAAATGTGAAAAGAAAAAGTAAGCCACCAGTAAGCAGCAAACCTCGTGATTATTGGCAACTTCACAGAGAACTGAAAAAAGAGCACAATTTCAAAAAGTAAAAGATAAATATTATTTGGTAGAAAGGGCTAGAAGAAGCAAAACACAGTATTTTAAAAATACTAAGTTTGTGTTTTAAGCATAAGAAAAGTATTTCAGGAAGTACAAGCTGGAAATAAAAGCCACTATGAACCAACCACACAGGGTTGTGAAGAGCATTTTTATCAATGGTTCCTTCAGACAGAAATGTAAATACCAGGTAAAAGTATATTGCCAACAAACATGAAAGTAATTCAAAGGAGAATGTACAGATTCCAAGCACTTTTTTAAAATAATTACAGACAGTTATAAAATCCAGCTAATACTCAAAACCAAACTCCTCCACAAGGCTTCTTCTTCTTTTACAAGTACGGGTAGACTTCCCGTGTAGACGTGTAACTTAGATACTTAGTTACACGTATCTAAGTAACATTTGAAAGACACGCCTGTGGAATCTTTTAATTTAAAACATAAAAAGATTAGCAAATCAGGGGCTTTATCATCCTAGCCCAACCAGCTTCCTTCCTCCCTGACCTCAGCGCTGGCCAGCGGCTGTCATCTATTTGCCCTCTGACCTCAACCCCAGGGACAAGGAGGCTGGCACAGGGCTTGCTGCCTTCCTTCCAGATTCAACAGAAAGGGCAAAAGCTGATCCCTTCTCACAGCTCCCTGGCCCAGAGGCAGAAGAGCAAAGCTGGGAGGGCATGACCACTTTCCTTCTCTGTTTAGAGGATGTGGGGGCTCATTCCTCTGTACACCAGTGCCCTCTAATGGACACAATGACAGCCCCAAAGTCAAGGTCACTCCAAAGTGCATGGCCCACACTTAAATCAGCACTTAAACCAAATGTCAGATGTGTAGGAAACTGTACAGATTGTTTAGCTTAATCCTCTGTTTGTAATGAAAAGGAAACCAAGGCCCTAATTACAAGACTGAACTGATGATGGCAAGTATGATGATGATCATTTATAAACTAATTTACCTTGCCATCTGAGCACCTGCTGTTGAAGTAGGCACTGACCTAAGGCTGGGTGTGCACTAAGCCATCCGTCCTCACAGTCAATCACCGGTAGGTATGGCCCCTATCCCTCTTACAGATGAAGACACAGAACCCAGGGCCCTCAACTACATTGCAGAAAAGCCATTCGTGGACTGGGTCCCAGGACACCTGGCCTCGGGGCACTTCCTTACCTCTAGTCTCTACTGCCTCTTCTTTGAGTTGGCACAAGTGACATGCATGTAGGTAGAAAAGAGCTCCATTTTTGTTCCAGAGAGGTTCAGGCTATCAGGTAAATAACCTCTGAGGAAACGACACTGTCACAAGGGACAGCAAAGCTAGGATACAGCAAACCAGAAAACACTTTCCAACCATTCAATGCCTCAGGGACTGGCCACAGGCACTTTCCTGGCCACTGCCCGTGGCAGAGTTGTGGCCATCCTATATAGCCTAGCTGTATAATAATTTTCTATAGTAAGCCCTTACTAGCTAATATTCACTAGGTTTTGTGGATTCATATTTCAAAGTAATTACTATTTCTTTAAGAACTTGTGAATAACTACTAAATCCTCATCAAAGAGGAGACTAAATCTCACAATGCCCACCTCACAACATGTGCTAGGAAGACTGACATAAATGATATTTTTCCTTTAAAATGCAGAGGTGTTTATTTCAAATACTTACTAGTTTTCTATCATCAGCATGCATCATATCATTGCCATCAGCATCATTTATTGAGAGACTATTCTGTGCTATGCTTGGGAGGGCAACACAGGTCCATAATCCCTTATCCACAAAAAGCTCTGAAATTCCAAATATTTTCTCAAAATTTGGTTCCAAAATTCACTTGGTAATAAAATCTCACCTGAGGGCATTTACAGTCTTTACTGACCCCTTTAGTGTGAGTTTTTGTACATGTGGCTGCAGAAATAGCCATGCATTAGATCACGGGCGGCTGCCCAGACTCTGCTAGGAGTGTTATGTACCATAAATTGTGCTATCTTCCTAAGCTTTGAAAAATTCAGAGTTCCAAACAAAAAATCAGGGTTATAAATAAAAGAGAGTGGACTTTTATCAACCCTATTAAGAAACTGAGCCTCAGAGAAGTAGCTTGTCCAAAAAAAGAGATTCAAACGCAAGTCTTAACTTCAAAATCACTGCATTACATTACAGTTTGTAAATACCATCTAAAAACCTTTAAGATACTTCTAAAATTAGAGTTCCATCTCTAGACCTGCTATTTGTAAAAACTAGATAACACATCTGACATAAAACAACCAAGAACACATTAAGCTAGTCTATTTTTACTGGTAACTCTGGATCCAAAGAGCATTCAGAGAAAATATACAAACATCTGTCAACTCCAGATACTGTTTTAAAGGAGACAATACACAGCCAATGAGAGCCCCTTCTATGTCACATTTTATGCACACAAAAATGAAAATATTAAGCTCTTCTGACTCTGTATTCGGTTTTTAAAATATATTCAACAAATGAAAACAAAGTTAATTCTAAAATACACCAAATGTTTTTATACAAAATCAGATTTTTTTTTCCAGTTGAAAAATAAGAATTTCCTCCATGCCCACTCTAAATTCTCTATAAAACCAAAATTAATAATCTGGTTTCATTTACTTTAGTAACTTCCTCATTCAATCACTGTTGTCTTTATTTAAAATCCCTGAAGAAACCTATCTAGAAATGAATATATTATATTTTGAGTTTTCTTGACTATCAAATCAATGGTATTTAAGTGATAGAACAAAAGACGACTGATCAATTAAAAAACATCATTTCAAATTTGCTAAACATAAGTAGGTGGCCAAAAAGGGGACTTTCACTTAGTTTTTTTGTTGTTGTTTTTTTTTTTTGAGACAAGGTCTCACTCTGTCAGTCAGGCTGGAGTGCAGTGTAGTCATCACAGCTCACTGCAACCTCTAACTCCTGGGCTCAAGTGATCCTCCTGCCTCAGCCTCCTGAGTACCTGGGAAGGTGTGCACCATCACACCCGGCTAGTTTTTTTTCTTTTTTGTAGAGACAACAGGGTGTCCCTATGTTGCTCTCACTGGTCTCACACTCCTGGCCTCAAGAGATCCTCCTCCTGGCTCAGCCTTCTGAAGTGCTGGGATTATAGGCATGAGCCCCCATGCCCAGCCAGATAATGTTAATCTTTATTAAAGGCTGGTGTTTGGCATCACTGTCAGGATATTCAGTATTATGCCATTAATGAAACTTACCTATGAAGTGGAAATCACAAGTAAGGGAATATCCAGTTTAAATTACTGGAATCCATGTACTTATCCTATCGTAGGCTGGCTAACACTTCTTTCCCGAGTGCTCCAAACATAGTTTACTCCTGACACCAGTGTCATGGTCATGTCCTTCCCTTTCCAGTGGTGGCCAAGCTCAGTAAGACACTGAAACCACACTGTCACCCCCAGCTACCAGATCACCTGACAGAGAGGCAAGCAGGGCCCGAGGCGGCTGCGGAGTGGGGCTGGGGTTGCGGTGCTCGGGGCCAGAAGCCAGTGCAGGGAACCCCGGCCCCCACCTGTTCCTTTCCACTGATCTACTCCCAAGGGACTGAACTCCAAAACATCAGGAGAAAAGAAAAAACTTTGTAAGGAGCTATTTTCCTTCACAGTCATCGGCAACTGCTGCTTCTAGGAAAGCCCCTTCCCTCAGTCTGAAAAGCACCACTTAAAGATTCTTTCTTTGGTAACATGTTGATTTTACTCTGATTGGCTCAGAACTTAAGCATCATTCTCAGACCCAGAGCAGCAAAGTACAATAGTAAAGACACCATGAGGCTTCCTGGAGCTTTGGCCAAGTCACTGCACTTTTCTGAGGCTTGGTTTTATTACCTAAGAAATGAGAGGCTCTCGCTCCAAATGCTGTGATGTCCATGACATAATTTTTTAAAGTGAAATGAGACAGACACAGAATTCAGCACACATCTGTGGCCTTCTGGGGACCACGGGAAGAGGCAGGAACTCTTCAGGTCCAGCCGTCACAGCTGCCTGACAGGAAGGACGCTCTCTCACCACATTTCTTTATTTTCCTCCATAGGAGCCAAACAACTCTCCATTTCTTCCTTCATTGTCTTTCAAAATCAGAATTAAGACTGTTCTAAAAATACATATAATTATTCTTAACATGGAAAGAGCTTTTTACAAAATGGTTTCTAGAACATGACAAATCAGACTAAGCCTAATGCTCACGTGGGAGAAAGAAGTTATTTTTCAAAAAACCTCAGGCAAGGAACACAGAGCAAGCGTATGACACAGAACCAAAACGTCCTGCACGCGAGAGATGCTTTTGCTTAACTAACTGCGAGCACCGGAAGAGCTGGGAGCACGGGCTGCGCGCACACCGCCGGCTGGGAGGCAGCGTGAGAGAAACCAGCGAACGGTGAGGTTGGCCGCGGGCTTTTTAGCTTTTACATCATCCATCTATCCATCCACCTACCTTACTGCTAAAACAAACACAGATCACCAGTTCTCCCTGCTATTACCCTAGTTTTAATTACATAAACACATGAAATCTCTTAACAAAAACAAAGAAGCTTAATGGGGGGTGGTTATTATTCATATAAATAGTATCATCATGGATATTCCCATAAAACCCAACTAGACCATCACTATCACTACTGGTTAATCCTTTCAGTGATTTTCTAAGCTTTTAAAAATTATTTTTCCATTCTTAGTTTGGAAATGAATATAAAATAGTCCAAAGTTGTCGCCCCCCCCCCCAAAATCTTCGTATGTCCAGATGTTATCTGGGAAACTAAAGTTATTATGTATAGCTTAAATCTAGTCATTGAACTCCACAGATGCTTCTAAATACATACATTTTAATACAAAGATACACATAAATATGCACATACATGTATTACCACATACATATATGTATGCATGTGTGTGTGTAACCTTTCCTGTTCAGCTAATCCCCTGGCGCTTCCATCCCAGGGGACTGGGGCACGTGGATGGCACTCAGGCACGGGGGCCCATGCTCACTGGGGTCTACCCTGGCTCTCCCAAAGCTGGGCATCCTGGCCCCTGACCCCGTGCCCCGTCAAAGGCTTGCTGACCTCAGCTCCCTGATCACTCCCGACTGACCCTCCTCCTATGGGCTCTCTGTTTCCTGTCCCACTGGCTCATGGTGCCAGCTCACACACCGGGCATTCTCATATTGTATCCACTTTGGGTGGAAGGCGTGTGGGAAGGAGTCATCCCTTTTCCCTCTTTGTCCTCTCACTGTTTAACTTGCAGCTCCTTCCAAGCTGGGGTTACTAAGCTTACCAGATTCCAGTCCAGTCTCTTCCGTGTTCACTGCTGCAGGAGGTAATTACGCGCTGGTTCCAAACCTACCAGGAAGATCAGCAGTCGGCCTCTGTCCGCGCCCAGCAGTTCCTAATCCCAAACCAAGTGCAGGCCCCATCTGCACTCCCTAATTCTAACCGAAAATTCTTAAGAAACAAAGATGGTGATCCCATAGCCATTGTTATCACGACACACAATCAAAACTGCCAGTGTGGGAATGTAAACAGAAGAAAATGTTAAATAGCTAGGGCTACATAATGACTCTGGTGAGTGGGATGAGAACTCCCTCCTGACTTAATGTGCAGAGGACACCAGAGCTCAGGAACTCAAACTTCACTTAAAAGCTAGGTCTAGCACAGGTGGTGCAACCTAGAATCCCCGAGCCAAGCCTCACACACACATGGCTTTTACAGGCTAAAAGACTGCAGCCTGAAACCCAAGATGAATCTGTGAAATGGCTTCTCTATAGACCAGAGACCTTTAGCTTTGCTTCTTAGGCATATGCTGACTTCCTTCCCCCAGTTGGAATCCAGCATTAAAGATGCTCATTTTGCATTCAAGTGACCAAAATCTTTACTAGAGAAGTTACCACACTCCTAAAATTCCTATGCCTTGAAATTATCCCTTCCTTCCCCAGACACTCCTAAGTCCCTGTTATCAATCAAAGCTTCCATTCCTTCAGGCAGATCTCTCAGATACAAGACTAGCCCTCCCCCATTACAGAACAAATGAAGAAATTTTTAACCCAAAAAAACTTCAGTTAACAAAACTGGGGAATTACTTAAATTTCTTCATTTACTCATTCATTCATTCAAATACTGAGCATCTGCTGTTCCAGACACTTGGGAAACACCAGTGAGTAAAACCCAGACGGCTGCGCCCTGCGGACCTCACACTCCCGCTCTCCAAGACCGGTCCATGGCTTGCACGGCGTCCACACGGAACCCAGCCAGGCTCCTGGCCGTTAGGCTCGCTGCTGCAATTCATTAGTGCCATCCACCCCCACTGCATCGGGTCACAGTGCACAGTTTACTCAGCCCTTCAGGGTCTGAACTCACGTGAGGAAACGGGGAAAGCATTAACCTCTCAACAGGCTGGCTGTGAGCACGAAGACAGGAAGACACGTACACATTAGGGAGCACCCATGAAGCACCAGGATGAGCTCAACGCAATTCAGACGTCACACGTGGCCCTGGCACTACACACTGACATTCAGTGCAGGTGAGTCTGTGTCCCTTCAATGGTGGCCCACCACTTACAGAAACAAGCCCCACGTTACCTTCCACCCCCAGACACACCTCCTTCCTCCACACCCCTCCCTTCTATTCACACTGCGCACCTGCTGCTCCTTGGACAAGCCCTGCCCTCTCCTGTCCTGTTATCGCTGCAATCCCTACTGCCCATCCCTCCACCTACTGACCTTCTACTCACCCTTCAAAATGCAGCTTAAGCTCTGCCTCTTCCATGAAGGCATTGCTGGCACCCCCAGCATGACAGCTGCTACTTGCACCTCTATCATAGCACTTTTCATTTCTCCTTGTACACCAGACACTTGGCACTGGAGAATAGTATAGACAAAGCTGTCAGGAACTCCCAAATTTGCACAAATCACCAAAGCATAGATATATGCCCTCAAAATGCACATGCAAGACATGTAGACAGCGTGGATGAGATAGCTAGTTTCATTTATCCCTTCACTTCTGAAAGTACCTGGACAGGAATGATTCAAATTTATGTCTTAGCAAATTATACCTGACAATAACCAAAGACACAAATGCTACATCTGTGCATGTTGTAGTCTAATTTATTAGATTGTTAAACCATCTCCTTAAAAAAAAAACAAAAAACCCCTGCTCTTACTAGATTATAAATTCCCTGAGAAAAGGAGCTTGGAGTTGTGTGACATTATTAACCTCTGTATCTTTTGGAGCGCCACAAATTCAATTAAGATATTTTGAAGAAAAAGAACGAATGGTGGACAAGAAGACTCTAGAGTGGACTAGATATGCTTGATCATTTTTAAGATTAGTTAATAGTCTGACATCAACCTGGAGGGAGTTCTTCCAAGAGATAACTCCATGGGGTGATGTCCATACACAAAGGCTGTGGTGGAAACAGGAGGCTTCTGTAGATGAAGATCTCTCTGCCTGGGGGGGCTTCTTTGAGGAGTCAGCTTGCTTCAGGAAAGTGGATTTTTGGGTCATCCCCCTCCCCTGACATGTTAGAGTACACTAAATCCCAACAATCTAAGAGCCAGGCCAACTGAACGGGTGAGGTAGAAAAACGAGTCTGCTAGCACCTGCTCCGGTCTGCTTTCCATGACTACTACTCCATTTGAACAAGTACCGCAAAAATATGTTATCTTCTCATAGAAAACTAAAGCACACTCTACACCAAAAAACCCAACTTAGCAGTAACACAACTATTCATTCACTAATTCAACCAAACCTTTGCTGCGGGTCACTCTAACGGTCAACACAAAGCAATGGAAACAGGTACATTACCTGATTGTCAGGAAATGTGACAAAGAGTTTTCATTTTACTGTTAAGTTAATGAAGGCAAGGATAATACCTAGCAGCAGCGGCGTGGGTCCTGGGGGAGTCCTCAGGGGGTCTTCCCTCCCCCGCCTGCTGGGGCTTTGATTCAGCAGCTTCTCCCACCTCTCCTGCACCACGTCCCATACTACTTTCCCAAACACATTCCATAAATTAGAAAATGGTCTCTGCTTGTTATAAGGGGAAAAAAAAACCAACCACTAAACCAAAATTGACCATGTCTTACAAATCAAACTCCCCGTGCCATTCTCCCCCTGCACCCTTCCCTCCGTTCCTCACGGTTCCCCGCTAACAGATCAGCATTTGTTCTTCCAAGAGACAAGTGTATATACCCTCTTGGAGGGTTGTTTTACTAAAACTGTAATAATTCCATAACTATTGTTCAGTAAGTTGTTGTTCTTTTTCCTAAACAACATTTACAGATGCCTTTTCATCACCCAAAACAACCAAATAAGAAACACTTTTGGTATCTCTAAATTGGCTTACTTTCGTCTTTACAAATTTGTCTTCTGCTGATAATGTCTTTCTAAAGTACCATTTTTTTCATTTATCCTCAGCTCACCAAGCCTACTCTATGTTTAATATGGCAAAAACTTCCCTATGTTTTATTAATCTCTTGAGTTTCAGAAACACGTTTTTGGTTTTCACATCCTGTTGTCAAAATATTTACTTTGATTAGTCTTATCAGCTTTGCTCTTTGCTTCATGAGTCAAGCCTACATAGCAATTTCCTATTTGCGTAACAAGTCCAAACCATTCCAGATCATTAATCAACAAAAAACATTTCCCTTAATGGGCAATATATATTTTCTATGGAATGCTAATAGGACAATATATGCATTATGTGTACGGCAAAATACCTTCTCCTACTGACATCTAACCCAATGTCTTGTTCTTCAGGGGAAAAAAAGCTAGCTTAAAGAACTGGCCTCATAATTATCATAATTACCTTTCTACATGTTTGCTGTTTTCAAATTCAAGTGCATCAAGTAGCCGGTTCCAAATGAGATGGCAGGACCCCTCAGCCCATTCCCAGAGGCTTCCTTTCCTGTGCCTTCCCCGAACCTAAACAGTGCCATGGCTAGTGGCTTATTCTTATGCCACTGGGTACCCCAAAGAGCCATAAAAATGGGGCAGGATCAGGGGGCCCTGCTGTTTTTTTCTCAGGCAAGGAAATGGGTCCCCTCCAGGAAAGTGCACCAGTGCATGGATATGTAATGACACTTGATCCAAAGGACACAAGGTGGGGGTGGGAATCCTTCCATAATCACATTGAAACTATTAACATTTCATTATCTGTGAAAGTTTTTGGACAATTAAAAAAGTAATATTCATGTCTTCAATTTTACACAGTCTGTTCTCTCAGTAACTCTTTGACACTGGCTCCACCCTTTTCTCTCCTGCACTATACTCTTTCCATGGCAATTATCTTCTTGGACTGAAACAGCATTGTTAAGAAGCATGAATATCAAAATGATCATTCCTGTGTAACCTTCAGAGAACTCAAAAAATAAAATTAGAATCAGGGCAGAGCACAGCATGTGAAAATTAAAAACTACGGGACCACGAGAAGTATTCTGAACTTACCAGACTCACATTAAGTGAAGAATGACAGTCAGTGACACCCATCTCAAGTTCATCAGAACACAGGACGACTCTCCAAAATCTCAGCCCATTCAGCAGAAAACCCCATCAACCTTCAGAGGACACTCGGGGAGATGCAACCCTGAGATCCTGCATGTCTCAACAATGCCCCAGGACTCCTCACGCCCAGGGAGAAGGGATGACTCCACAGCAGACATATCGTCTGGCTCTAGGCCGACTTCCTGGAGGCCAGGGTGTCCCCGCAAACGCCAGAATTTCTCCTCCCCAGAGGTGATGCCTCATTTTCTCCCTTGTCTTTTCCTCTATTTGGGGGCACGGATATGACCAGTACTTATCACTAAAGCCGTATCATATTTTATACACTCCCACACCTTTAATCCTTAAAATCCTTATTGCACAGTAAGGAAGTAAATACGTGGGGAACAGAACTTACTCTCATTTTTGTAGTAACAGCTAAAACAAAAGAGATGTCAACCACTTAGAAATGAACAGTCATAAAAGTCCACATTTCATTAATGAGATTACTAATTATAAAGCACCTACTGTGCACCACAGACTGCACTATCTACCAGTCAGGAAGAGAAGCCTGACTACCTCGTCATTTAAGCAGTCAGAAAGCAGACAAGTCTTAAATTGTAACACCATACCTGTGTACGCCCCACCAGCATTATTCTCACAAATAAATATAATCGATAACGATGTGTGTCAAGAAGACAGCTCACAGACTCCCCAGAGTAACCCTGCATTGACTCCTGGGCTCAGCACACTGGAGCCAGTGCCTGGGGCAGCCTGAGCACATGTTCTCAAGCCCAGTTTTTATTCTTGGCCAGCAAAGAAGCTCCCATCCTATCTTCTACTTGCTCCTTACACACAGATCTTCCCAATATGATGACGCACTAACCCAAACTCAACCCAGCGTGAGCCACTCCCCAGGGAGAAGAGTACAGCCTGAAACCCACCTGCTGGACGTCCTGCTGGAACACACACAACTGCAGCCTCTGGTGGAGCCGGACCTTGCGGTGCTGCCAGATGTTCTCGAGCTGCCGCTGGTGGTGCAGCACCTCGTGGATGACATCCAGGACGTGGTGGACGGCCTTGGAGTAGTTGGCAGAGGCCGTGAGGGAATCGGAGCTGCCTGGAGTCAAGGGCCGTTGGAGCTTGTCAAGGAGTGACTTCCCATCTTGGCTCACCTGCCCACAAAATAAATGAGCAATTATTCAAGATTTAAGGCTTCGCTCAAGCTGTGCTGCAGATGCTGTCTTTGGATACATGTGTGCACACACACAAGCACACATATACCCAGGCATTCACACGCAATCTCACATCACAGTTTTACTCACAGGCATACTTTACATAAGATAAAATAAAACTTAACTAGTAAGTACAACATCTGTGGAAAGCAATATGGAGATACCTCAAAGAGATACAAGTAGAACTACCATTTGATCCAGCAATCCCATTACTGGGCATCTACCCAAAAGAACAAAAGAGATTCTGTAAAAAAGACATCTGCACGCGAATGTTTATAGCAGCACAATTCACAATTGCAAACATGTGGAAACAACCCAAGTGCCCATCAATATGTGAGTGGATTAATAAAACATGGTATATGGAGTTCTATGCAGCCACAAAAAGCAATGGTGACATAGCACCACTTGTATTATCCTGGATACAGCTGGAATCCATTCTACTAAGCGAAGTATCCCAAGAATGGAAAAACAAGCACCACATGTACTCACCATCAAATTGGTATTAACTGATCAACACTTAAGTGCACACATAGTAATAACATTCATCGGGTGTCGGGCAGGGGGAGGAGGGGATAGGTACATACACATGTAATGGGTGCGGTGTGCACCGTCTGAGGGATGGACACGCTTGAAGCTCTGACTTGGGTGGGGCAAGGGCAATATACGTAACCTAAACATCTGTACCCCCAAAATATGCTGAAATAAAAAAAAAGAAATAATCACCACTTCCACAAAAGGTCTAAAACTCGGGTATTGAAAAATGAACATGTTGCATTCCGGCACAACTACAGTTAGAAGAGGATTAAAGGCAGAGATTAGGACATTCCACAGGCCTCACACGCTACCAGGGCAATGAGGCAGGCTGACTGAGAGCCTCCACACTAAGCGATGGTGGCAAGTTCCTCTTCCCTGCTGCCAAGAACTGGAATGAGATGGCCAGAGCTTTAGCAGCTATTGATGACTCTGAGGCAATCTGAAAAACAGGAGCCCACCTGCTAAAAAATGCAATAAAGAAAGACAGAGGATCTTAGAGATCCTCTTACTAACAGCTACCCCATTAGCCCTGCAATGCCAGCTTCTGGATTTCTTTTACACAGGCAGACAGCCAATCTCTATCTCAAGCCATTGTTTTGAATCTTAAACCATCAATACAAAATGACAAAATGATTTCCTAGCCTTCACCAAGTTTGCAAAAGGAATCCACGTGACACCATTAATATTCTTCTACTGAAAATGGAATACTCTCAGCAACAATATTCCAATGAATCTTTCTTTCCCTGAGTGTCTTTGCAACTGTTTCACAGATCTCAGTAGCAGATAACATGACTGAATTTCCAAGGACACACTGGCCCATGTTGGTGGAGGGGTGGTGGGGAATGTCTGCTGAGCAGGGAACACCTTAACATGAGACAACTCACTGAGCAAAGCGCCACCTCCCGGGAATTCATAAGCAGGGATTAAAGCATCTTTGTCGGTGCCGCCACTGGCCAGTCATCTGCTGGTAGCGACAGTGGCAGTAAAGACCCCAGGCAAGGAAACACCTGTTGTCCTCAGTACAACCAGACAGCATGGAACTCCAAATGCATGTTCATATATAGCATTTCTCCAATAAACCTTTGAGGAAATGATTCTCTTTTATCTCAGTATAGCTTTTGTAGATTTGGCAATTAAAAAGTATTATTACTTTTTACATTACATGAAGGGAGGCATATTTCAGTAGCTTTTAACAAAATGTCTTTGTTAAGTACGGTAATATGTGAAAAAAATGCTCCAGTTTTATGAAGACTACTGTTCTATTGTACAGAAATAATGATTTTAAGTGGTACAGAATAAGCAGAAGAAAATTAACAAAACAAGAGATTGTAAAGTACACAGCAGACAAAAATTCATATATAATTTAAGTACTAAAACAAGTGACATAAGTTTAGAGTATGTGATGTTCTACATTTCTTCAACTACAGAACCAGGTGAATGAATTTACTTCAGTTTAATGTTCTGTTTAAAACTCTGTTTTTAGTTTCTAGGCACTCAAACTGTGTCCCACAAAGAGACAACAGCTACAAAAAGAAAATAAACCTTCATTATCAAATAGCAGGACTTTTCTCTAATTTTTTAACAGATCAAATCAGTTCATTTTTCAGCCTGCTCTTTGTTTTTCTTGGAATACAGGCTGAGAGACCTGAAGGGCAATCAAAATTACATTTTACAAAGAATAACATTTCGTAAATATTTGCGTTAATGTGCTCTCATATCTAAATGAGTTAAGAAAAATGCAAGTACTCACTAAAGCACAAAAAGTAATTGCAGCTTAGAATTTTACCGTATCAAAGGTAATAATTAAGAGAAAACTTAACTGCTTAAAATCTAGAACAATGTCCTGGTTCTTGAATATTTACTTTTAATCAAAACTGCACATTAGATTTATAACTTGGATTTCTGCATGCCATCCTTTAAAAAGTTCCATAAAACTTCACTCAGACTTGCCTATTCTTATTTCTGGTACTGGGATCTCTGTATTTCCCATTAAATCAGATTAGAGCTAAGAGTCTCCAGCAGGAGTATTTTTCACTTGCACAAAGGACAAATGTTGCTCAAATCTAAGGAAAAAGAATAGTACCCAGACTTTATCGCAAAAGCAACAACCACCCTAAGACCTACAGATGTGTCAATTAGGTCTAAATGTAGTGCTTTGGATCTAAAAGAGCTAGGAAATGGTATTCCCACGATATAACAAAAATAGGTAAAATATACAAAAACACTTAGCCTGTCACAAAGAAATGGTGGTCCTTCAAAACATACATGAAATGAATCACACCGTCTGCACTGACTCAAGGCCCACACTGCGTTCACTTTTTTGCAGGCTTGGCCTGCAGAGCACAGAGCTCCACAGGAAGCCTGGGAATGAGTTCTCTCTCTACTCTAGCTCCTGATGAAACTATCCCCATATCAAGGTTCTAATAAAGCAGAAAGAGTAAAAGAGGGTCAGTGGGTGAGTACTCAGCTCATTTTGTAGCATTAGTTAACACTCCTCACCCCAACAGCTGAGCCCTGTGTCCTCTGGGTAAGGAGGTCAAACCTGTCTTGGCTCCAGTGGCTACGTTGAGAAGCTCCCACCAGTAATGCAGGCCAGTCGCCTCCGAGAGGTCATGTACTGGCAGCGACAGATATTTTCCCATGCCCAAGGGAGGGCACCCAGTAAAGGACTGGCTGGTTCTTTCTCTAGACAAAGTTCTTATAGGATGGACCTCCAAAAGCTGGTTTCTATTTCTTCTGCCTATTCAGTTTCCTATTCAAAATCAGATCTTTCTAACCTTGTTTGACTCTCTGGCACCTCTATCTGGGATTATCAGAAAGGAAAAACTAAATAAGACAGAAACAGGACGCTGGAGCAGCCCAGTTGGTGTTGGCCAGACGGACACTTGCGTTCTCTAGATTGCACTTGGGCTCTACTTTTGTTGCTACTGTATTTCAAGCCCTTGCAAGGAAGGCCTCAAGCCGAGTCTGGGGTAAGGAGAAGACAGCTGTCACATGGACCGCCGGCTCTGACGCAGTGGCAGACGCTCACTAGCACTCCATGCCATCTACAGCAACGCTGCAGCCTCGGGACAACACACTGTAAGTGACTCTACAGCCTCCACGCTCACCACAGAGAGACAGTTATAGTAACTTTTCCACCCAGGTGACTCATTTTGCTGTGTTTTCCTCTCATGCTAGGAACTGATCACGCCATCACTCATTCATACAGTGCCTTTAAAAAGGAGCTCCATCAGCTTCACAGCAGCAAATCAGTCATTCCCGCAAGGCCCTGGTGAGGTGCACACTAAGTCAGCACACTTGCAAAACTGAAAAACGGATGCAGAAACTAAACCCTGAAGTCACCTGGGCTCAGGCCAGGGCAAGGCCCTGTGGCGCTTCACCTTGCTCCTGTCCCAGGGCTGCGCTTACCAGGCAGTCTCGCTGCACGATGCAAACAACTGGCATTCAGGCTTACAGGTGACACGACATACTGGATGAAAATCACGTTTACGAATTTAGTTTACGGAGAAACTAGCAGATGAGCTGCCTCACTTAAAATGTTAAGAATAACTACGCTACATGCTGTTTTGAAAACTACAGCTTATCTCAGACGTTGACACCACACCACTCTCCTCTGATCACCTACAGCAGACAATATGAGCCCCAGACCTGCAAGCTGAAGCAAGCCAGCGTTTTATGAGGCACAAGTCTGCTCCTGTTGCTAAAACACAAACAGGAGCAACATGGGACAGGTCTAATTAAAACACAGTGAAGCAGGTGTTTGTGCTGAAAAAAAATGCTGGGAAGGTTTCCCACAGAAAACTTATTATCATCAGAGATTAGAGATTGTGAGCACTGTTTAAAGAAAAAAACTGGAGGAAAAGAAAGGGAAGGAGGGAAGGAGGAAGGAAGGAAGAAGAGAGGGAGGAGAGAAGAAAGGGAATAAGGAAAGAGGAAAATAGGCAGGCAAGGGAAAGGGGGAAAGGCAAAAGCAAGCCCTGCTATAAACGTGCCCACCCTAAGGACCCTGACCCAGCTCCAGGTCTCACAGGCAGGAGAAGCTCAATACCTGTGGGACAGACACCTCATCAGCTGACCCAGGAGTCTTTACGAGGTTAGAAGTGTTTCTCAACATGTCCTGTCAAATCATTTGCATCAGAGTTGCTCGATCTCTAGGGATACACATTAAAAATGGAGATTCACTATCTCTCAGGGTGGAGTATTGCTGCATTTTTAACCAGGACACTCATATATTAAAAACACTGACTTGGGGAAAGGAAAAATAAATAAATAAAAGCAGTCTTTCACTTCCCATCCTCCTCCCTCTCCTTCCGGCATGGAGAAAATGAGGTAGCGAGGGGTGCAGGTGTCCAGGCCCAGGCTTTTGAAGGAGGTGGGTGGTAGGGACCTTGGGGGTGGCATCCCCCACGAGAGGCTGGCATCCATGCCCACTGCTGTGACTGCTAGAGGAGACCCACCAAGAAGGCACGGCCTGAACCAGCCCATGAGGAGAGCTACATGGGCCCAGGAGGTCGAGGGTCATGCTACAGAATGCAAGGCCTGTGCTCTCTAAGAATGTCAGAGACATAAAGGCAGAGAAAGACTAAAGAATGTTCCATCTTGAGGGAGACTGATGAGACATGTCGACTAAACGTAGTACGTGTTGCTGGATGGCGTCCCAGACCAGGAAGAGAAAGAGACAGCCTGGGAACAGCTGGGGCAACAGCAATGGGGCCTGTGGCCAGGATGGTTGTGTTATATCAATGCTGATTTGCTGACTGAAGGCGGGGAGGAGCAGATGTGGTAAAAACGCTGAAAAGTGAGAAATCTGCATCCAGGCAATGTGGGACTTCTCTGTGCTGTTCCACCACTTTCCTACAGGCCTGAAACCATTTCAAAATTTAAATAATTTAAAAGGCAAAAAAGTTCATTCTGTTTTACTGAAGATCCTTTCAGTTCATCCAGTTCATATTATTGTCTCCTTGAATTTATAGCTCAGTTGCAAACATGTCTTTAGGCTAAAATTGTGGTTTAAGATCTCAGCCGGGGAGGTGGTTTACTTCTCATCAAATTATTTTGAATTATTAGTACCAATGTTAATCTAATGAAACTACATCACAGGTAAACATAAGTTCCTAGGTCAACATGGCCCATTTTTATAGAATGTAGTGGTAACAGAGATTCTGTATTTAATTAAAAGTGCCCAGGGCAGCAGGCAGGCTGAACTGGCCAGCTAGGCCGAAAGAAGGCACTGGTCAGGTCAAGGCGATTCCGATGTAAGTCACGCACAAGCAGAGACAGTAACTCAGCCCCTGCCAGTCGTCTTGCAAACGAAGGCTATTCCATTCTATCTTGGCTGGGCAGGGGCAGGCAGGCGGCGGCTGCAAGCCCACCACTGCAAGTGAGGCGCAGCTCCCGAGTAAAGGATTCATGCAGATGAGTGAAGGCTCCATTACATGAGTGAGTGACAGGGTCATTCACTTTCTATATTGTAGGTCAAAAATATACCATGCATAGAGCTAGCACACTAGAGGAAAGAACTTGATGATTTTTAGAACTCACATAAGCCTCATGAATCAATGTCACAAAAAAATTACAAACTTGTTCAATTTTCAGTTTTACTATAAAAGGCTATCACTTATTTAAACAGTTTCTAATAAACTAGGTAACCAAATTAGTTATAAGAAACACTGGATGCAAAATTAAGAAAGATAATACGGAGTTGACTGTTCTTTATTCTATGAGCAACATGAAATGATGCTTTAAAAACGGGGGGATGTTGTCAGGCAAAAAGGTGGCTAGAGGAACCACAATTAAATATCAGCTTTCATGGGAAGGAGAACTGCCCACATTCTGAAGCAAATATACAGTCATGTATCACTTAATGTCAGGAACATGTTCTGAGAAATGTGTCATTAGTGATTTCCTCTGTGTGTGAACATCATAAAACATACTCACACAAACCTAGATGGTACAGGAAACTACTACACACCTAGGCTGTATGGTCTAGCCTTACTGCTCCTAGGCTATAAACCTTATAACATGTTACTGTACTGAATATGGTAGGCAACTGTAACACATTGGTCAGTATTTGTGTATTTAAACATAGGAACAGGTATAGCAAAAACATGGTATTATAATCTTACGGGACCACTGTCATATATGTCTGTCACTGACCAAAACGTATGACTGTAGGAGCAAATCACACGTCCATTTAATTCACTCATGGGTCAAGAGACCCGTGCCCAAAGACATAAGAGTGACAGCTGGGCAATGAAGTACAACAGGAACTGTCAGATGAAATGCAAATGGCCCATTTCTTCCCAAAAACTTTGACAAGGGTACATGTGGTTCAGATCAAGATTTAGATTTAAATATAGCAAGTATTTATTAAACGTCTACTCTGTGCCCAGTACTCTGCCAGGTGCTTTCAAACACTTCTGGAAGCCACACACCAATCTTTCTCATTTACACAGAACATTATAGCTATAGATGCTTCCTGTTAAGGGGGGAAACCTTATAGAAAAAAGCAAGGCTGGTTCATAAAGGCAGGCTGGTTCCAAGGGCCAGATGAACAAGACACAGGCAAGGGAGGCACTCAACAACCCAGACAACCTATCTGTAGCTATCGCCATCACTGGCTCCAAGGGCCTGATGAGTAAGGCACAAGCAAAGTGGCACTCATCAACCTTTCTAAAGTTGTGGTCTTCATGCAGCTACCATGTAGCAGGGCTCAGAGGCAGCAGAGAGGTGACAGAGGACATGGAGCCAGCCTGCCTGGGCTCACATCCTGCTCCACCAGCTGCTGACTTGTCAGATTTCTGTGCCTCGATTTCTTCATTTGTAACAGCAGGACTAGTAACAGTACTTGCCTCAGAGTTGTTGAGCATTAAATAAATCATTACCTAATGTTGTTACGACAAAGTCTAGCATAGAATAAAGCAGCAGAAAATTAAACAGGAAAGCATTCAATAAATAATGTAATACGCCCTAAATTAACAAAGAAAACCTTACACTTACATTTTTAAAACAGACAGCAAATAGCTTTACATACTTACAAAAAAGGCACACCTTACAATCCAGACCATCTTTTCTAAAAAGTTCCACTCTGGAAGATTAAATTGAGTTGGACTAGACTGAATAGCACACAAAATACACATTTCTTAAATACATGCAGACAAGAAGGTCGGACTTTCACTATTTCAGCAGATGAAAGTACAAGCACCCTAAAGGAAATCCACAAATGACCCGGGGCCATGGAAAGCCGCCAGCTGCGCACCACCCTGAGTCACTTACTGTCCACACACGCTGGAGGTTCAAATGGCAAACAGCTCAACTGCAGTTTAACTTGAAATCAATAAGCTTTTTATGGCTAGCCAGAACCTCAATTTTTTCAGCTTTTGGTGCTATGATGTGAAAGTAATGCTGCCTTGCAATTTTAAGTAAAACTGGCCACTTACCTCAGAGTAAGCAAGAGTGATGTGCTCGTATATTCCCTGGTGGTGATGGATGGCATCTTCTAGATCCTGCAGCTCGGAGGGAAGGTCTACCTCACCGCAGGCTTTACACCACGAATCCACATTGCTCATATACTTGGAAGGTTAAAAAAAAAAAAAAGACTGTTTCTATCAATGACAATATACTTGAGAAGTGGGTATTTTTTAACATGGTTTTGAAAATTAGGGTAGTTGGGGGAGCTTCTAAAAATGTAGCAGGGCCTAATCTCCACCTCAAATGGTGCTAATGTGAGTTCTCAAACCTGGTTCCTGGACTCCACCCCCTTTCCCCCCAGAGAGTGGGTTCTGGCAGGACTCAGGTGGGGGCCAAGAACCTGCATTTTAAATGAATGCCTCTGCTGACTGCTGCCCAGGTCTGGGCCTGCCCTTGGAGCAGTGAGGTCCTGCAGGGTCTGTCTGGGGCATCCTAGTGAAGCTTCATTTGCACTCCACCTGCCCAGCAATCCACAGCCTCAAAAGCAGATGCAGCTTCCCTGTGGAGCTGTTTTCCAGCTTCACTTCTTTCCTCTGACATTAAAATGCTAATGAAAAAGTCTAAGGTATCTAAAGTCATTTACCTAACACTAGGAAGGGCAGCCAGCCCATTCTGCTACCCTTTCAAAAGGAAATTAATACTGGAATTGAAAGGAGACCAAGTAAAGAGAACCTAAATTTCTCCACTGCGAGAATCTCAAGAAAGGCTCAGGGAGGCAGTGGAATCATACAATTTGCCAATTTGCCTGTGAACAAGAAAAATCTGAGCCTCACGGAACAGTCCAGGCTGCTGACAAGCCAGTCTTCTCCACTGCCACCCACATCTCTAGGGTTCATCAATAGCTGATCAATCACTGCCAAATTTCCTAGGGAGAGCCTATTGGAATCCATTACAGTTAAGTGTCAAAGGCAAGTGCAGAAAGCCCAACCTAATTCCAAAAGCTAATTCAATTAAGCCAAACAGACATCAACAGATTTCCCTGGATTTTAACCTCTTTTACTCCAGTTCCTTCCATGTCTTTATACTTAGCAGGGAGTGCAGAGGATGGCTATTTAAAATGTAGTAACTGACTGCCCAGAAAGGAAATGCACTATAATTCTCCTAAAATATAATAAGAATAACCTCCCAGTTACTTACGGCATTTTTAGGACCCTAAAATAGACAAGTCATCCAAGTAATAATTGTTGGCTGGGCGAGGGTGGCTTACACCTGTAATCCTAGCACTCTGGGAGGCCAAGGCCGGAGGATCACTTGAGCTCAGGAGTCCAAGACCAGCCTCAGCAAGAGTGAGACCCCGTCTCTACTAAAAATAGAAAAAAGCAGCTGGGCACGGTTGTGCCTGTCTGTAGTCCCAGCTACTCGGGAGGCTAAGGCAGAAGAATCCCTTGAGCCCAAGAGTTTGAGGTTGCTGGGAGCTAGGCTGACACCATGGCACTCTGGCCCAGGTGACAGAGACTTAGTCTCAAGAAAAATGTATTAATAATAATGATAGTAATTGTTTATGAAAATTCCTTTATTATTAATGTATTTATTAGCTCAGAAAAAAGATCTGTATGAAAATCTTAGGGCTTGAAACCAATTCATATGACATTAAGTGTCACCTGATAGCAGGTGGTTTCTAAGTATTTCTTGGGTGGAGTGTTTTATAAATGTCAATTAGGTTAGGTTTGATGCTTATAAGTATTTTTGAACTCTATCTCACTGCATCTTCTTCCATTGTTGCTTTTAATACCAATTATTAAATTATTATAAATCTTTTTCAACTACAAATTGAGTTTAACTATGACCATTAATAAATCATCAGGTCCAAGTGAGCAATTAATTGCTCCACTGCAAAACACCCAAAGAGTTACAACATATTTTTAAGAAAAGATCAAAATGCTTCTAACAGAACAAGATAAAAACAAACTTTAGTTATATTTCACAATTTAATGAGAAGTGTCAGACTAATATATTTCTGTATCAGAATCACCATTAAAATATATTCGATTCCAATTGCGACAGCAAGCAATAAAGAAAAAACATTCAAGAAGCTTTATATATTCCCATAATTAGAAGTAACTTATAATTTCTTAAAGTATCCTGAGAGGGCATTGATTATACTTATCTGAAAAAGTACAGCCAGGTTCTAACTACCTAGGGAAGGATGGTTTGCCAGACAGATATCTTGTAGAAAAGGGATTCTTTTTCTGGGTTACCGCAGCCTGATGAGAGAAACAGTCCTGGCCATGGTTTAACAGGGAGCTCTGCACAAGCATCATTTTTCTATCCTTTATTTCTAAGTCGGCAACCCTGGACTTCAAAGGGCAACTTCTTGGCTGCGGCTGCTTTCTGAAAGGCTGAATACCAAAAGGATCTGAACGCAGCACCACCTGTAGAGCGATTCCCATTTAGAGATCCAAAGAAGAGAGTGTTAACAGTTATTTCACAAATAAAAGCATCCAGAGGTCAAGTATGGTGTCAAAATGCAACAGGTCTCCATATAATAGAACCTCTTTAAGCCTTTTAATATGATAATGAGCACTGTGAATGAGGGTGGGGGCTGGTATGTCAGGTCCCCAACTTCCCTGACCACTCCACCACACATCACCCCTCTACACACACCTACTACCACCTTGAGAAACTCAGGTGGAGATGGCAACACCTGGGTAATAGTATGTCTAGCATGGAGCCTGACACTTAGGAGATAATGACAGAAGGTGGCTCTGTAGTCTAACGAGACCAGAGCAGCCAGCCCGGGATCTGATGTAAGTGCTCAGTAGATCAAAATACATGAACATATAGCAGCTGGCAGACTAGGGGCAAGGCAGGACAGCACAGGAGCATTAAACGCTGCTCCATGAATTCAGATCAGGAGCCTGCTTCAGGACTAGGGATTCGTATACTGAGCAGAATGGTGAATTTTTAAAGTATTACTGAATGGAAGAAGATAAAAGACGTCTGGACCAGCCAGTTTGCAAAATAGAGGCAAGCAGATGAGGGAAGAGTGATACATGCAGCCTTAAGAGAAGAACCTGAATAATTAATTAGCACTTTCCTGTAAGCATTTATTCTACAACTCTCCATCTGCTGAGAGGGGCCCCCAATCTGGCTTGCACCATCCGGAGTAAGCAGGGGTCCTCCTGGCTCATGAACTTTAGTCTCACCCTTCTCTTGCCCCACTGCCTCTGCATGGAGCCTCAGCTGAGTACAGGTGCTTGTTAGCCCAATTTAGGAGACCAAGGGACTGAAACTTCCTAGAATGAGCACTTTCATCTATGAGTCATGTTTATAGTAAATGCTCCTTCTAAAATTGTTAAGGAAAGTGAAATTTTGTAAGAGTATTAATGGACGTGCTAGTCTGTTATTAAGAACTGACTTAGCCATAGACCTCAACGCAAGTTCCAGCTTTGGGAACACGGGCAAATTGCTCCCAAAAAGGATCATCAGGACAGCAATACCACCAGCCCCGTCTACTATACTGAGCTCATTTAGGATGAAATGAGATTTCCTGTTAAATAGCTCTGTAAATGTTAAGTAACTCTACAAATACTAGTTGTCACTTTATTTTTTGGCTCTTATTGAAGTGTAGCAGCCATCAAAGTCATAGACAAAACAAGGTGATCAGATTTATGCTTCCCTCTGGAAGTCAGCCTCTATCAACACAGACAGACTGATCCACAGTGATGGAAGCGTGTGTCTGCACTAACGCAGCCGCCTCTGGCCACATGCTGCTCCTGAGCAGGTGAAATGTGGATACTACGAGTAAGCAACTGAATGTTAATTTAACTCCATTTTTAAAAGTCATTTTATCTTATCAGTTAATTTGATGTAACCTTAAGTAGCTTCAATAGCCACATATGGTGACTGACTACCACACTGGGCAGTGTAGCTAGGTCACACACAGAAAAAGGAGATTTTAAGGTGTGGCAAAACCAAGTCACTTTAATTATCTTATAAAAATGTGATTCTAATAATATTTGCCGTGGAAGCTTCTTACTATAAAGGGACTGTGCTGTGGATATACCACATGACCAAGAAAAGTGGAGACTGGAGCCCCGAAACCACCTATACTGGTAAATTCACTACCATGCAGTGTGCATCCCACATTCGCAAACCGATGCTCCGATCCCACCTTCACTGGAGACGAGGACAGGAGACAGAACGGCAGAGACAGCTCCGGAAGGCATAACATCAGTGAGGCGTCATTCTCATCTAGCATTAACTTCCAGACTTCTGATTATAAAGCCGTAAGCAAATACCAACACCGGAATACCCAGGGCGACAGAGGGCTGGGCCGCTGAGCTGACAGCTGTCATCCTCAGGGAGAAGGCTGCCCCTTCAGGGAGGCTGCTCACCACAGGGTCACATATCTGCATCCTGTGTCCCCCCAGCCAGACTTAAATTCCTCATAAAAACACTGGGTGGGGTGTAAAGAAGTGGCTAAGACGGAAACCTAACTTACGACATTCAGGTTTCTGGTCTTTTCCAGACTGAGTTATGAAAACAACTTAAGCATAACTAGAAGGCAAAGGATTTAAAAAGGGGAACAACGTTGACCTCTTCCTGGGATGGTTCTCCCAGGAAAAAGAAACTACGTTAGCAGATGTGAACTTCTTCCATGCATCAGCACTTCAAAGATCTTACTTTTGTTCGGTGACGGGGAAGAGACACAATACACTTTTACTTGCGAGTAAGGAAACCCTTCCTGAAGATGTCCCACTGTCCCATCCACACAGTTCAGCCGTCCCGGTACAGGCCTCGTGGCTTCATCAAGGTCCAGAACACGCCGGGCCCCTTCTTCATTAGGATACTCTGCCTAAGCTTGTATTTGGCTTTTCCCCTCTGTTCAATAACATACTCATCTAGTGTAGTTTCCCTCAACCCCATAAATTACACCCACTCATTTTACCCAAATGAAAACACCCGAGGCTTTTTCAACTTTGCTACATGTTCAAAATTTTTGATAAAACCTGGGGGCCAAATAAATGCCCCATGGCATCCACATTTCTAGATTATTTCCCAGCAGATAAGAACAGCAATTAATTTCCTGGGTTTATTTACAATTTTGAATCCCACCATGTTCACGAAAGAGATTTTCTCTTTGTGTTATGCTTCAGCTGCATTCCCCAAGCAGCTCGTCCTGCTTCAAATTTATTCACATTATCTTAACATCAAATGATCAAGTGTGTTGCCACTTCGTACAATAAGGATCAGAGGTGGCCACAGGGTCATGAAGACTGTTCTGTTTTATGCTGAAGGAAGTTCCTATTATTTTTAAAAATGTTGTTTGTGTGTGGGCTTTTGTCTTTTATTATAAAATTATTAATAGTTAAATGCATGAGGTTAGAAAGTAGAAAAATCCTTACCATTGAAACCTGAAAGTCCCCACTCACAGCTTTTACATGATACTAGGAAGATTTTTTTTCTCTTTATATTACACTGAGTTTCCTCTCTTGCTGTACACTTGCAGGCTTCTGGAGTTGAGATCATTGCTAATTAGCGTCTTGTGCAACACTCTGGCTGCCTTGCCAAAATCCTAGGCAAGCTGGAGCCTCCATCTCACTTTTATTCTTCACTCCAATAGAGTGGACTTCTTCACTCCAATAGAGACTGTTTCTAAATTAAAGAGATACTATTTCCTTCTTAGATGTGTCAGTGCAAATCTCTATGAATCCAGTTTTCCCCCAAAATTAACCCTGAAAAGTTGTATCAATATTTTGCCTTTCAAATTAAGCAACTCTTACCCATATATATGTCTTCCTAGTGGCTCAAAGTACCTGTGCTTTTTCTCCACATCTTGAAAAGATATTCCGGTGGGCAGCATACCTGCCACTAATAGTGTGAGTCACCTGCAAATCCCTTTCATTCGGCCACTTTCAGAGTGTGTTTATTTAAACAGGTTTGCTTGCGTGGAAGTGCGTGGTGTGTTAGGGCATACATTCCCCATTACCTCTTTTTCTTTCTTTCTTTCTTTCTTTTTTTTTTGGTTCTGTTAGAACTTTTTTTATCAATCTGACAGACTAGATTTGACACATCAGAAGCAGTTAACACACCCCTACTTCAGAAAAACTGAATCTACACCCTCCAGTGTATTGTTTTTTAAAAATTATTATGGGTACATAATAGTTGTACATCTTTCTAGGGTACATGTGATGTTTTGATACAGCGTACAGTATGAATTAATCAAATTAGGGTAATTTGAGTATCCATCACCTGGGGCATTTAACATTTCTTTGTTAGGAACATTCCAATTCCACTCTTTTAGTTAAAGTACATCCTAACATATTGTTCATTATGGTCACTTTGTTGTGCTATCAAATACTGATATCATCCTATCTACCCAATCCAGCTTAAGAAATTGTAGAAGTGTACATCAGCAAATGAAGCCACAGTCAAGTCAGAATCCACGTACGCAATTTCATAATGTGAAAGACACTGTAAACTGCCTACCAAGAGCCATTTCTCTATCCTTGCACTTGCTGGCAGAGCCTCCTTAAGGAAGCTCAGAACAAGATCTGCTCTTTCCCCCACCCTTGCAGCAGGGCCTGAGTGTGAACCCCAATCCTGGCCAATGAGAACTGAGGAGAACTGTGCTGGGGGTGGAAGAGCCTTCTGGAACAGTGTTTCCACTATAAAGTGACAGGTGGAGACAGCTACTGCCAACCCTGCCTCCCTGGGTGGACACTGCTCTTGAGGAGCTGCTGCTTAGAGCTGGGGCCTACACCCTGTGACCGTGAGGGCACGGCCAGGAAAACCTGAGAGAAGCAGACATCAGCCCCGGCATGTCTGCAGCTAGAAGTGCCCACACCTTGCAACTTTTGTGAGAAAAGCAAACCCCTGATATTTAAACTACTGGTAGGCACTGTTACTTGCTGCCAAAGCATCCTAATTGGAATAAAAAGGTAACAAGGAGGAAGAGGAGAGGAGGAGGAAAGGGAGGAGGGGAACAGAACAGCTGCTACCACTTACGAGTACTTCTCATATACCAGGCACCGTGCAGGGCACCTAACATAATTTACCACATTTATGTGATAAGGCAATCCACCCAAGCACATGCTTTCATTTCTACTTTACAAGTGAGAAAACTAAAGATAGAGAGGTTAAATATAACTTGCCTAAGGTTGCACAGCAAGGGCTAAGAAAACTGGAATTTAAACTCGGGGCTGAGTGACTTCAGAGCTCACTGTATGTGCTATGCTACAGTCCTCCAAGGGTTTCACGCACTCGTCAATACTACTGGAGGAGGAAATATTCTGGCAGTGTGACAATCTTGTGGGCTGGGGGTTGGAGGCACTGACCTTCTCAGCCTTCTGGTGGAAAATGGAGGACATGTCCAGCAAGGTGCTCCGTTCGTCCAGGGCTGCTGCGAACGCCTTCCACTCCTGCTCCAGCTGATTCGCGATCTGCTTGATCTGCTGCGAGGCATAGTGGCCAGATTCCACCAAGCGATTCGCCACAGACATGATGCGGTTGATGTTCACGTACACGTTCTGCGAAGGGCGGGACGAGAGGGCTCCTTAGGGGAAGGCAAGCAAGAGGCTCCCCTCTAAGAACCCCAGCGAGCACTTGCTAAACACGGCCTACTACGAGTTACCGTATTCTTAACAGGAGGATCACCTGGTATATAATATTACACACATTTTCTCTCTGGATTTCCACAAACTCAAAGTATTGGTTTCAATTTCTATTTTTAAAACAGTAAAATTACAAATCAACTAGCTGAACGGCATAATTGCAAAGCACAAAGCAATCAAACACACAAGTGGGTGCACACAAATACACTATTACTCACTCCTTGGCTCCCAGCACCGAGAAGGGTCCAGATGGCAGGCCTCCTGACAAGCAGTCACGCAGAACCGAAGGAACCTAACGTTTCAGTTTTTAACTAGAACCCAGAAACTAAAAAACACGTACTTAGCAACCAAAGGCTATTTGTGTGAAAACAAGCTCTCCTTTCTACACAAGCCCAAGTTATCTTTTGGTGCCAACAGAAAATATTCTGTAAATGGATCCACTTTCTCCCAGGAACGTGAATTGAGGTAGAAATACAACAACGCTATGTTCAAATTTTAAATAAAGCTTTTCTACTCTGTCAAAATTCCTATCTTCAAGCCCACCAGTTTACTGCAAAGAATAAGGATGCACAGCTTTAAAAAAAAAATCTACTCCATTTGCAAAACAAGTTCTCACTATGGAGTTTCCCTTTCCACCTCCAATCTTTAAAGTTCAGTATCACACTGGGAAGAAGGGGGCTGCGAACCTTCAACAAATCCCAAGTTGTTATACTTCACGTACTTATTATTTTTGTCACCCATCGCTGCTCCGTAGGTCCCCCAATCTGACTAACCAATCTGCCAAGGTCCTCCACATTGTCCCCCTCTGTTCCTTCCCTTCCCCTCTGAGCCAACCTCCAGCTGCTTTGCACACGGCCCCCTGCGACAGCCTTCTCGCTGACCCAAGTGCCTGCAGTCCATTCTTCCTTCGTACCTTCTTTGATTGATCCTTCTCCTCTATTTCTGATCCAAACCAGAATTTGGTGGAGTCATCCCTGTCTGGGATTACAGAGCCACAGCACTTCAGCCTCGGAGTTACTCTTCTGAGCTGCATTTGCAGGCTAGAACAGCTAACAGCCATCGCATGTGTCCAGCAGCAAGAAGAGGCTGTGACAGGCCGTGCTCACTGGGGATAATCTCCCTGGCTCGAGTGGCTCCAACTGGCATCCTTCAAGTTAAAACGAATTCCTTCCTGTTCTCACATTCATTCTTTCTCTCTGTCCCTCCCTCCTAGTAAAGTGACAGGTGACCAGATTCACTAATTTTGCTTTCTCTGTATCTTAAGGAGGATTTTCCTTAGGAGGAAAAGCTAATCCATAAGGTCTGTCAGGAAGAGCTCAAGACGATGCCCTCTGTTAGGATCTGAAGAAGGATCACCTCTTTGGAAGGCTCTATTGTAGGTACCACTGATCCTACTCATTCATACTTGTTAGTTTCCTGTGTTACTTTTATATCCCGAAGAGACTGCATCAGTCTATGTACTATACTTTTCCCCTCTCTCCATCACTTAACAACATACGTAATCGTGTATGGTGGCACACAGCCTAAATATACAACCTGCACACACAAATGCAATACCTGCACTTAAAGGTATCTACACCTAGATTCTTATCATCATAGGTCTCATAAATGTGTTATAGGAAAAGGAGCACAACTGTTGGTGTCCCTCAATATACTTTAAAGACTGTTAATTTTGCACATTGGTATTCAGTATTTTTATTTTGTCAAAAATTGTTCAAAACACTGTAGACAGCAGAAGGGGCTGACAGTTAACAGCCCTTGTTCTGCATAAATAAATGCCATGATGGATACAGAAGTGTTTAGCACAGGGACAGGACAGTGCAGAAAGCTCCCCAGTTGTCATCAAGAGTGTGGTACTGAGCCACCACATCAACTTTAACTAAAATTTTAACTCAGAAAAGCATTGTGTATTGGAAAAAATAAGAACATATACTTAAACCTAAAAAAAAAAAATAGACACAACCCATACCTTTAAGTTTCTTACCTGCTTAACTGTATTTTGCTATATTGATAACATCACTGGTAATAATTACCATTTATCATGTCCTTCCTATGTGTCAAGCACTATGTTTAGTGTTTTACATATACAGAGAAAATAAAATAATGTAATACCATGGAAGGTAGCTATTATCCCCACTTTACAAATTAGGCAACTGAGGCTCAAGGAGATTAAACAGCTTGCCCAAGGTCACATGGTAAATGGAAGAGTCAGTTAAAAACCTCTTAATCCATAATCCACTTTCCTGTCTTCCACGTTATGCCTCCTGCTCTTTTGATTCTTAAATCTGCCACTAATAATACTGAGAAGGGGAAGAGACAACATATTTTTCTACTCATTTCTAGACTATACTGTAGTATTTCTAGTGGATTGAAAGTATCTTTTGTCACTAGTTGAAGTTTCAGAAGATTTTGAAAAATTCATAATTTTTTAGAAAGAAATTTTTACCTATGACCACATGATTTAAACCAGAATTCTCTTACCTTCAACTCTAGAACAGATATAAAACTTTTTTATTACAAAAATTTATATTGCTAAATCTTTTCTTTGAAATGACCTAAATTATAGCACCTAGTTGACCAAACTTTAATTAAATGGCACCTTACTGAATTAATTTAAACAAGATCCTGTCTTCATGTTGCGTTAGTGCTCTGTGACAAATGTTCCAAGATGTAAGAGTGGTTAAAATTCTCACAAGGCTGGCTTAAAGTCCAAGCCAAAACTTCTTGTCCCTGAAGAGGAGACTTCCAGAAGCTTAACAGTCAACACAAGTACATATCCTACAGAACACATTAAGTTTTGTTCTAGTTACATTAACTATAAAATTGTAACAAAAGTGCTATTCGGAATTCTGGTTTTTTGTTTTTGTTTTTTTGTGATGTAATCCTACAGGATTCTGAAGGAGTCACAACAGCCCAGGGATATAAAATGCAAGGACCTCAGAGAGCCAGGGGATGCCAGCAAGGCTGAAGGACACACCTCAGACCTCCAGTTCAACTTGAAAGGACCTCTCATGTTTTAGGAGAAGCGGAGTGTCCCCCTCGAGGTCAGCAGCAGGCTGGCTTCTTTCATCCTCACGAACTGCGGCCAGCACACCGACAGTGGGCTGGTCGGGAGACTCGCTGTGCCTCAGGGAAGCTTTTCTGGAGCCCCTGAGGGCTCCTCGGAAGCAGAGCACAGGAGCTGGCATCAAAAGCATCCATGTGAACTAGCCAAGTACCTGGTTCAAGTCTGACTGGTTGGTTGTTTTGCTTGCTTTCATTTTTGTTTGTTTAAAATTTAAAACGAGGTACCTAGACCCTCTAAACACTCGAGTATTCCTACATGTGGACGTTAGCTGCTACAATCAAAACAGCCACTCGGAAGGCCCCATGCTGCCTCCTCCAAGTGTGCCAGCACAGGGTCTTCTGAAAACCCCTCCACGGCTAAACACTGTCACACGCCGGGGTCGTCTGTTCTGACGGGCTCTTACCATACAGTTCATGGCAAAGTGATTGTGCTGCGTCTGAAGCTCCATTGCATGAGGGTGGCTGGTCCCAATCTCCGTGTAGCTGTTTAAAAACAGGCCTTTGTTGTGTGTGATCCAGTCAAACATCTACCGGAAGGAAAAAGATAACCTAGAATCACTCCAGAAAGAGAAAAGGCTGACACGGGCCATGGATGGGGCTGAACCAAAGAAAGGGTGACTTCCTTCCTCCGACAACTTCACAGGTGTTTGGACCGGAAGAGTCTTTACTTCTAAAAACAAGTGAGCAGTTCTGAGCCTGCAGGATCTACCAGAAAATCTTATCTAACGTGTTCCTCTAACAGAGGAGGAATCCAGAGGCACATGAGTAAAGAGAGGTTATTCAAATCCCCCAGGCTAATTAAAAACTCTAATCTGACTCAGCCCAGCCTCCCTTCAATGCTGAACTGCTCAATTTGCCACACATCACACTTGCATTCAAGATCGGCTAGGTAAAATTAGGGACTTATAGGTCTCTGGATGGGTTTTGCTGGTCTACAGATTACTGACAGGAATCCCAATGACTAAAAGATTACATTCTTTAATACAAGAAGTATACAGAAACCTGTGCAAATGCAAACAGTAAAATTCACTGTAAAAATAAAAAGGACTTGGGAAAAAACTTAACAGTGACATCTCGAAGTTCAATATAGATGCTACTTCAACAAGGAAGTCAATTAAGATGCTCTCGAGGAAAACACTTAAGAAAATAGAAATGACTATCAATTAGCATTGCTATCGTGACTTGAGCCAGAATCCCAGAGACAGTAACCTTTTTTTCTAGTAATTGGAAGATTTTGTAGTGTCTTTGACAAGGCACAACAGTACACTGACAGATGTTAAAAGCTTACCAAACAAAAATACTGTATTGTCACCTTTCAATAGGTCCTTTTATATCAAAGATTTCTAATGCAGTCTTTTAGTTTACAAAATATTCTCTTGTCCATGTAAAATAAAATTAAATGAGCTCAAATAGAAAAGTGATTAATTCATCCATGTTCATGGCTTGCAACACATACCTATAAATACGTGTCCTGTTTTCACACTGCTAAGACTGACTTAGGCTGTAATTGACAAGAATTCACTTTGACCAGCTGGTGTGTCTGTTGCACAAGAATAAAACGTGAGGCCACAGGTAATTACTGCCTGTATTCTCCAGAAACTATTACTCGTAACACATTACTCACTTTTTATTTTAAAACCATACTCACTAATAGATCAGAATGCTGTTCTGTCACTGGCTTTGCACGAGTGAGAGAGCAGGTATCAGCAAACACATACACAATTATTGTTTTCAGTAACACAACACTGTGAAATTTTCACTCTTTTAACTGAAACTATCATTCTTGTCTATCTTACAAGCATTCTAGACCAAATCATCAGTAATTTTAACTCAAAATTTCTAAAATGGCACAAGTAAAACTGGAAAACAAGTTTAAATGTCATCTCCCAACTGGCCCTCCTGTGGTTTATACCAAGTGCGGTGAGTATACGCTCCCCATTCTCCCCCTTTTCTCTTTCCTGTCATCTGATCACATCAGCCCTGGCTGCCTAGACCCAGCGACCCAGCGGCTCCCCCGTCCCACAGGCAGGCACTCGTCCCCCCTCTTTACCTTCTCGGCATCCTGTTCAAACAGCCGCAGCTGAAAGCACTGGTCCAGCTTCAGCTTCCTCACGTGCCACATCTGGTGCAGGTGCTGCCGTGTCGAGTGCAGCCTGTCCAGCATGGTGGACACCTTGGGCAAGAGGTTCTGCAGGTCCGCATTGCCTGACCCCGAGTTCTTTTTGGGAAAGCTATCACTGCTCTGAATCCTCTGAAGCAGCTTCTGTCCCTCCAAATCCAAGTCCTCGATGGGGGCCTTAATCACCTTCTTCTTCAGCTGGGAGTGTTCCTCGATCATATTCCGAGCCCCCTCCAAATCCTGAGGCAACTCCTTCTTAGCTAGGATGTCCTGAAGCTCCTCCAGCCGAGACAGCATGTGCGTCGCATTGCTGATGTAGTCTTCAAAAGCAACTCTGATTTCAATCCATTCTTCGTGGTTGTATTCCAGGCAGCCGTCAAACTCGGGAGTTAGCTGAGAAGGATCAACTACTTTGGTAAGGCCTTCTAAAGAGACCATATTTGTCTTAAGAGAAAAAAAATCATATATGAGAAGATGAACCAATTTTACATAATCTTAACATAATGCAACGGGCAATGCTTAGTCATAGGTGTTCAAAGTTA
Source organism: Lepilemur ruficaudatus (assembly GCA_963574885.1). NCBI lineage: Eukaryota > Metazoa > Chordata > Mammalia > Primates > Lepilemuridae > Lepilemur > Lepilemur ruficaudatus. The sequence goes on from CAUYRT010029445.1 coordinate 49,838, forward strand.
AAGTAATCTATTCATAGAAAACGTAACATACTTCGTTCAGGCCCCATAAAAATAAATATGGATGAAAGAAGCATTATCAGTACAAAGAAAGATAAATCCATGAGAGCAACACATATGCTAGTTGGAATACCTAAAATTATGGAATCGTGTGTATTTCATGAGAACTAAAGAAATGAGATTTCTTTCCAAGAATGTGGAGATTAACCCACTATCTTAGGCACATTAAACCAGGAAACATGTTAAACTGCGAGTCCAGAGCAGACAATTCAAAAATTCCATGTTCATCAGCGAGTTCTTCTACCTACTCGTCCTCATCCCTGCCGTTCTCTCTCCTCACTCCCAACAGAAAGCTCTGCAGAGGCTCCCTAAGATCTGCTGTCACGTTAACGTCTTGCTCCCGGCGTGCGTGTGGGCTGCTTACTAAATGATGAACGCTGCTCCAGCCAGACCACCCTCATCATTCACCTTCCCTGCCTCACTTCCCATCAAGCAACAGCTGACAGGACACGAATGACTTTTAAAAAATTCAGAAAATATCCAAGGGTTAGCAAGAAAGCTGGCAGGGGCTCACATCACAGAGCTAAAGACAGAGGGAACATTTCACTCATTGTAATAATCCGCTGCGATTCTGAGCAGTCTGGGTGTTGTACGTAATCTGTACTACATTCCAATTTAACAGTGGCAACGCTTTAGTCAATTACAGTCTAAGGAAGAATTCTTAACCTCACCCAGAATGTGAAGCAGATTAACATTAGTATTATGCCTCAAGGACAACATGTGGGGAGGGTGATTAAATGAAAAGACAAGGGCAAAGGTACAAGAGCTGTGGCCTAGAACCAAAGGATACAACAGAGCAGGGCTGGTTTGGCATAAGAAACAGCAAAAGGCAGCACAGCTAGAAAGAGCTACAAAGAGGGGCTCTGCCTGATCCAGCACTTTGGCTTACAGTGCTACTGTAGGCCCATTCCTGCCTCATTTGCTGGACTTTTAATAACCTCCGTGGAGGCAATCACTCCCAGAGAGAGGCTGGTAACAAGGAAGACCACAAGTTCAGTAGAAAAACTGGTATAGGTACCTTTAAAAGCCCAGAGGGAGACAACAAAATTAAACTGGCAAAAAAGCTGCATGAACTATATTGCCAAACAATTATTTTTACTTAAAATGTGTGTGCATATGTGTACATGTATGTGTACATATATTTTTTTTTAAAAGGGTCTCAGCTCTGTCGCTCAGGCTGAAGTGCAGGGGCACAATCATAGCTCACTGCAGCCTTTAATTCCTGGGCTCAAGTGACCCTCCCACTTTGGCCTTCTGAGAGTAGCTAGGACTATAGGCATGGGCCACCATGTTTGGCTAATTTTTTTTATTTCTCGTAGAGATGGGAGTCTCACTATGGCGCCCAGGCTGGAGTGCAGTGGTATAATCATAGACTACTGTAACCTCAAACTCCTCAAGTGATCCTCCCGCCTTGGCCTCCCAAAGCACTGGGATTACAGGCAAGAGCCACTGCACTCAGCCAAACTTACATAATTAAATACAACACACTTTAAATTCTGCATCAAGAAAATAAGTAAGACCCAATAAATTGTTCTCCAAAATTACTTCTTATTGTGGCTTACGGGTTTCATCTTTCACCTAAACCTCCAGAGTATGGTCTCAAATTCAAATTAAAACTAAAGTCAGATTTCAGATAGAAAAGTCAGTACTGTGGAAAGAGATTTAAAAATTTAAGTAATACACATGTGAAAATACTTTGAAAAGTATGGCACATAACCTAAAGATTAAGTATTAATATTGTCTCGTATGTTTAATATTATCATTGCAATTTGTCTTGAAATACATGAACACATTCACTGAAACCCAACGTTTGGGCACAGTTGCCAGAAGCAGCAATTTATTCAACCAAAAATTGTTATAATTTATTATCAGAAAAATTAAAATTATTTTCCAATTTTATTCCAAAATGGGGGCATGAGTCAAGTTTCAAGCTGGCAGGAATACTTTCTTCCCATAATCATTTCATTAAACTAACTGCATCAAAAGCCTTGCCAGAACCTTGGCAGCTTAAGGAGAGGGGGTTACGGTGGAAAGGAGAATAAGTTAGCAGACTGAGGTTTGTTTTATACCACTGTCTGAAAGACAGCTATCTTTTGTGCCTAACTGAACTCAGGACTCTGCACAGTTTTTAATAGAATATCTCCATTTTCATAAATGACAGACCTAATATATGACATAAATGACAGGCCATTCTCTCCATTATCCATGACAGGATGAAACGGGCATCTCTGCATTTTTCCCTCAGGAACTCTAAAGTTGGGCGCTTCTCCTAACGTTCCCCATCTCTGAGACTAAGGCAACCATGATGACTCTGCAGCCGTGCAAAGCCACTTATGCTAAGCGGCAAAGCTGTTTTATCAAGTGAAGTACAAGGGAACAGGCTTCTCTTTCTAAGGTGAATTTCTCACACCTCAGCAGCCCATCACCCAAATCCAAGAGAACTGAAACCTAAAACCCTCTTGGGTAAAACCGTCCACTCAGAATGCAACTCTGTTATATTTTATGCAATAAATAATTTTACATAACATGTGTATGCTAAGTAAGATATGCAGTTCTTGTTTAATGAGTGGTTTTAAAAATCTATTATCAGCCTGAGGGGTGAGAAAGTCAGCTTTTAATAAACCACACCAATTGTTTCAGTGGGTCTGGCTACCCCGGGGAAGTTACCTCAAATTCAAATTTAGAACTGCCAAAATTAGTCCTCTGTTTCTGCCAGAAGTTGTCTGGCTTGATGATCAGAGCCACGTGGATGCAGCAGGGGAAGGACTCCTGCAGGATCTTCAGCAGGGGCTTGATGGAGTCCCACTTGGACCCGCGCATGTCCACGATCACCGTGAAGCCTCGTTTGCAGACCTCCTCGCTGCAGGGAAAGAAAACACAGCTAAAATGGGCTGCAACTGCAGTGGCACGCGACTCCTGCCACTTTTTCTGGGCAGAGTCCCACCACGTGCCGCAGCCTCCGCTTCCTTCATCTTGCCTGATGTGACCAGAAAGAGCTGCCCTCTCACCTGTGGAGCTCAGCTCGTCTCACCCCTCCCTGTACCAGAAAAGAACAGAACTGGACTATACGTGCATTGAGGAGCAGGGACACACTGAAACAGGGGTCAACTTCAAAACTCTTCATAATTTTTATTTTGTATTTATGGTTTTGCATCCTGTCTTCTCTTCAGAAGAAAACAACGCCCATCCAGCCCATTCCTCTCACGTCTGTGTACTGGCCAATCACATACACTCATCCAGTAACTCCAACAGGCAAAGGGATCACCAAGCGGGCACAAAACCCTGATAGTGTACAGAGCCCAGGCCAGGGACAGATCCGACATCTGTGGACAGCAGCTACCCCTGGACTCCCAGAATCACAGGCACTGAAAATGACGCCCTACCAGCGTGGCTGGCAATGGTGAGAGCTTTCCAACGTCCCTTTTTCCCCCTTTACCCTCTCCCTGGCCCTTAAAGTATCTCAGCAGTTCTCCAAGTACAGTTCATCATGCCTGGGAGTTCCCAGAACCCTTCTGGTGGGCTCTGTGGGGTAAATCCAATTTCATGGTAGTATTGAGACTTTATTTGCCTTTTCCCTTGGTTGCACTGATGGTGTGAAACCAACAGTGGGTAGCGCTGCTGGGCTCTGGCATGAATCTAAGAGCCACCGTGTTCTTCCTTTCCACATTCTAATAGTTAAAAAAAAAAATAGAGCCAGCTACAAATTTTATTAAGTCTTAACTCCTATGTGGGAAATACATACAATGCAAGTCTGCACCTGCAACAACGAGTGAACAAGATGTCCTTAAACACAGGTTAGAGAACACCCAGTCTCACCAGGTTATAACCAGTGATACACACAGAAGCTTCTGTGCCTGCTTCCCAGTGGCTCTACAGTAAGGCACACTGCAATGCTCACTGTTGCACAGTGGACTCCAGCAGTCTGTGCTGGCTACCAATGCCAGCGCCACACGTTAGCCAGGCCATGCCTGCCTGCACGGTCTCTGGAAATACACCAGGGACTTTATGTGCACTCAATGAGAATATGGGGCTTTCCCCAAACATGAATGCACTGGATAGGAAAAGACATTTGACTTTTCTCTGCTTTGGGAATCACCCTGAAAAACTAGTCTAAACTAAAAACTCAGAAAGCTAATTGCTATCACTAAGTAATGTTAAAAAACAAAAAATTCAAAATTAAAACCAACTTCATGCCTCTCTTGCACAGGGTCGCTCCCCTACCCTTCCCCGCCACCCTCACTCTCACTCACTCACTCACACACCCGCCTCTTCCTTGTCTTCATTCATACCATCAGAGCAACAGTATTCCAAATCTTACAGATGCAAAGTGCAGATGACAATCAGCATAAGAGGCTGCATCACAGAAACTTATGTGGCCATAGAAACCAAGCAGAGGGCGGCTCACAGTCAGAGACCCAAGGTGTTCAAAGCCGTGACGAAACGACAGACTGATCCAGCAGCCCAATTTATCACCCAAATGTTGAAAACTGCTCAGGAACGACGTGATTAACATCTGAAAACTAACTACCGCCATACCAACAGGAACAGAAACTGAGTTCAGACACTCCTCGTGCTGCCACTTCTGCTCCCCATCCCAAGCCACCGTGGGTTACTACTATCCGGGTAACATCACAGGCAGAAATGTCCGTTTGTTTTCAGCCTCCTTCACAAAACCTAGAAGCAAACAGGACTCCCAGAAACATCTTCTAAAGTGTCCCAGGGAACAGAAATTAAGCATTCTGGATCTTCTTGGGCTCTAATGGGACTTACAACCCTACAAAATTCTATTCCTTAGAGACTCCAGGGCTCCAGAAGTACTGGGGAGAGCACAGCCTACGCAGGAAGAGAGAGGTGCCGCGACGCCACGCGCTCTGCAGAGGAAGCCTGCTGCCCTGCAAGGCATTCCACTCCAGCTTTACACATTCTGCTCCCATACGCCAAGGACAGGAGACTATAAAACCGTAGCAATGTTTTCTTTGCTTTACTAGTTGTTGTTTGGTAGACTGTACTTTGAGCATCAGTCTTCACCACATCAAGATAAATTCCCTTGCAGCCTTTCTCCTAAGGTGGCCTTTTGCAGTATGCACATACACTACAAAGCCCCTCCACTTGAAAGAAGCTTAAAAGGAATCCTGAGTAGCTCTAGTCTTAGCAACAGGAACAAGCAGGAGAACAACAAAACCAAAAGGAACACTGAGCCCACCTAGTTTACAGGATTAACTATTCACCTTCCTCCATGATCAAACTGTTACCACCCAGTGGCTTCCCAAGTAATAAAAAAAAACAGCATACGAACTGGGCTGGGAGTGGACAGCCTTTCAGTGCATCTGTTTTATCAGGTTCAAAGTCAGTCATCATTAAGGGAACAGTGACTTGTAAACACCCCCAAACCTGGTTCCTATGTTATAAGCGTGTATGAACATGTATGGTTGCCTACAGGAGAAGGCCTCCAAGCCTTTTATCTCATAGGTACTGCTCTTTGGAAAATGTGACTCCTTAACCAATTATTTTAGCAGTTTTTCCATAACTGCCTCATTTTATCTGCGAGATAAAGAAAACTTTTGTAATAATAAGGTCCCCTTTCAACACAGGTCTCTAAAAAAAGAGAAACTTTTCTTTAATTCTTAGATGAAGAAAGTATCTTTCTATAAGCATGTTCATGAATGAGTCTGTTAGGGAGGCCTTCAATCTCCCAATTTTCTAACAATGGCTAAAAATCAATCTTGAGCTCTCCCTATCCTTTGTAGCTATTTTCTCTCCCAAGCTAGCAGGCAACCTGCTGGGACTCTGTTTTCACAAACATCCAAAAAGAGCCAAAAGAAAGGAAATGCAAATCTTTCTCTTTACACTTTACCAGCTCACAGCCAGGAGAATTTGTTTCCATAGCCTAAAGGTATTCCTGAGAAGCTCCCAGACCAGACAGCAGGGGATAAACTCCAGGCCCTCCTTTCCTGCCAGAAACCATATCTCAGGGGCAAAAAAATCACATACCCTGTGATAGGCCTGACTACATCTCAGAGACAACCAAGTCTCCAAGAACACAAGAAACAAGAAAGATGGACAACTTGACATCTTGCGACTGCCTGCTAATTACTTCACAACAATTACTATTTTTCGCTTTGTGCCCATAAAAGCCACCTGGCCGGGCTGTTGGCATCTCCCTTCTCTTTCTTTGGGATGCCCTGCCATGTCTCTGCTCTCCCACCCCTCTATTCTCTCTCTCATTCTCTGTCCTTCTAAAAGATAAAAAGTTTATTTTGTCTTAACTTTTTATATCTTAATCCGTGTGAGAAGTCTTTCTCCACCTGCACGGTGAACACCTACTAAGCTTTCCACTCTAACAAATCAATTAAAATTCTTCATATTATTTCATTAGCAAACAACAGAGAATAGGGGTGGTATCCATTTAGCAACTGTAAATCATTCTGAGAAAGGCAAAATGCTCTAGAACATAATTAGTATAAAATATAATTCAAGCAATAACCACCTAGCAATGTTCCGAGATCAATACTATTTTCATTGCTGTGCAGGACTTCCAATGACACAAGCAGGAACTTCTGCTACTGTTTCTCCTACACACACTTAATGGAAAGTTTCACTGCAGATTAATCGCATGAACTGACCACCTTACTATTCCAGTTGTTTTTTTAAAGGGGGGCAGGTGTGACCCAAGTAATATTAAGCACTCAAAACTGCCTACAGCTGCTCAGGTCAAATTTATTTTCCACTGCGAGGGACACAGAAACTCTAGAGGGCATGTGGAAGCACAAACAACATGATCTGCCTCTGGAAAGCGTGCCAAGAGGAAAATAACTGATGGAAAAGAAAAGGGTGAATATGAAAGACAGAAATTATTGTACTATTTCTGAGGCAGCTACCACATGGCAAACACTGTGCCCTATGTACATAATTTTACTCAATACTCACATGGATCCCAAGATGTTCAGATCATTATTACATTTTGTAGATTGGAAAACCAATGTAAATAATGAAGTCACTTATCCCAGGCCACAGCCAGTCTGATGCTGAGACCCATGCTGTCCCTTCACACACAGGAACACGTGGCCCTGTGACGGGCTGGCTGGATGACAAATCTCAGAAGAATGTCAGGGGTAATGCACAGAGAAAAGGTGCTCACAGGCTCCAGAATATACACACGCATGTAAAGCTAAGCAGAAATCCCTCGTGTTTATACCACCCTGAAACTACAACATATAATCAGACTTACAAATTACATAAAACCAAACCCACAAGTCCAGAAGAGCTCACACACCATTAACTTGTGGATGATGTTTATTGATCCCATTGTTTGACTAAAGCCAAACAGCCTCCTGCCATGAAGCACTGGCTGGAGGCAATATGCCTCCAAGAGGGAGGACTCCCTGTGTAGCCATTCCTATGTGGCAGCGTGGAAATCATTCCCCATTATCCCTTGGCAAATGCATCACTCACACGTTAATTCCACCTCTACTATTTGCTCATTAATCAAGGACAAGCTAAATAGCATTTCTTGTCACTTGGCATTGTAAATACAAAAGCAAATCCAGGCAATGAAATGAAGTAGCTGTGTTCATTACTGGAGGGTCATCCTACACGCTTAAGAATTTATGAGTGAAATGATATGCTGTTTGGGATTTAGTATAGAATCCAGAGGAAAAATCATAGAAAAACAAGATTTACAAAATTTGATAAATGTTGAAGCTGGGTGATAGGTATATGGGTGCTCGTTATAGTATTCTTTCTACTTTTACGCATTCTCACAATTTCCCCACAAGAGGTTTTTTTTTTCCTTAAGTCATCTACATTATCCAAAATGTACTTGAAGTGATTTTTATATCAATGAAATGAAAAGCATTTTTATATTTATTAACATACTTAAAAACTACAAAATAAGTTGTCGAAGTTACATATAGTAACTTCCAATTATGTACATTTTAAAATGTACATAATTTAATTATTTTAAATTATTAAATTTTATTATTTATTTTTATACATTTTGAAAAATCACATAAATAAATACCAAATTCAACTTTAGGTTTTTATGAAGCTATGACAAGCATTATTTTGATTGGCAGGGATTTTTTTTTTTAACATTGTCCCCAGTATTTCTCTATTTCTTTTTCCGTCATGAGCACAGACCTGGCACATAGTAAGAACCCAGGAAGTGGGAGCTATAAACTATATTGTTATTTATAAATGATAGTGGGTAGTAAATAGCCTTAAACTCCTTTCCAACTACATGATTTCAACAGTTCAGCCATCTAAGAAAACACCAGAGTAGGAAGAAAGGAAAGACTGTTTCCGTATGTATAAGTAAGGCTCCATTACTTAATCGTTGATGGTGCACAGTGATAGTTTTTTTCATAAAGGCTACCCTAGCCCACAACTCAAGAACTTCCTCAGCAGGTCAAACCGTCAAGACCAAAAGCTGCCTTTCATCAGCCGCAGCAAGGATCTGTCACAAAGGGGCATGACTGTCTTCCCTGGTTGGTGTCAACCTCGGTGAGTGGAGAGTGCTGCAAACCATGTGCTGCAGGAGGTCTATCACGTTTACCTTAACCCTTTGAAACCCATTACACTGTTACTATCTTATAGTGTTCTCCTGCATAACAAGTTCCTTAAAGTGACTGTCTACTACTCTAGCCCATATATGATCAAGTTTTCTTCTACACATCCTAATTCAGTCTCAGGAAATGCCTCCTCTCATCCTACCACGGACATCACCGATGCCCCCTTTAGCATGTGCCTTTCTGGAATGAAGGAGGCACCTACGGATTTACCCTTTCCTCACAGGCAAGCCCCCCTGCAACCGACAACACAGGCCTGATCTCTTAATTTCAGGCATAACTGTGTCCTTGGATTACATCAGAGCAGTATTCTATTTTCCAAAAAACAACCGAAACAATTAAATGGAGATATTAATGTAGGGAAGAAATTTCCTCCACCAGTGTGGTCAGCTAGCTCTACAAACAAAACCCAAATAATACATTCCCAGGGCAGAAATGAAGATTCTAAATTCCTCCAGTATACACACAGATCAACTCCTATTAACTCACTAGTCCCCACTTTAGGGCTCTCCAGACAATAAAACATTGCTTGTTCTTGGTGTTCTTCAGCATCCATGCTAAAAATCTCCTTGTCACTAACAGAGTCTCAAATTTGATGGGGGTTCCCAAACTGATGCCCGGTATATTAGGTAGTAAGACTGAATGTCCACAAACTTTATGCCACACATCAACAGGGTATTTTTAAGGAACTGAAGCTTAGTATGAAGACAGAAATGTATAATCAAAAATAGCACCCAATTTCTGATTATCCAGCCCACTGTGTCCTGGTATCAGAATCACCAACGATGACTGTATTCAACATCCTAAAATCCCAGTGGAGTATCCCAAATTCACTGCCAACACAGAAAGCTCTTCGCTACAAGACACCTGCCTTCTCGTCCCTGCACCCAGAAGTCTTTTACACAAGACAATAATGGTCACAAAACAGAAATAAGGAGAAAGAGATCATGATTTTAATTTTATACTATTTTGCTTGGAATTCAAGCTACTGTTTAGCCATTTTCTAAAGAACATAGTGCCACATCTCTTGGAATTGTGAAAAAAATGACAAGCCACATGGAACTTACCTAGGAATACAGGCTAGATATGAAATGAGTCTCCTGAGATCCTCCTGTCGTATTCTGTCATGATTGCTGCGGGCTGGAAATGTTAAAATGGGACCCCCACGTTTATCTCTACCACCTAAAAAACAAACATTGGGAAGAAACTTAGACAAAAACAATATAAGACAAGTCCCTCATTACCCATTCACTCAGTCAAAACTGTTCCTAAATCAACTGCACAAATGGCAAGATGCAAAAGGCAAGAGTCTTTGTTTCATCTAAGACACGGTGAGGCTATTTTATCCCCTCCTGGGACATGGAAGAAAATATCTGAGTTTTGGAGGCCACATGGAAGATGCTAGAGATGGGGTTTTTTCCCCAGTGTGTTGGAAGAACTCCTTTCTTCAGTATTTATGTTTGGACAGAAAAAAAGTTTTCATGTATCTGTGCGTCATTCATCTTAAACCAACCACCTCTCTGCTCATGCCTTCTCTCTCTGTCTTTCATTCTCCCCCTGCCCTGCATTCTAAGCTCTTCCTTTCCTACCAACCAAATTGGGTTCTAAGTCTTGACAAGAAAAAGAAAGGAATGTTCTTCAAACTACATTGGTGACTATATAATCTGGGATCAATGGCATCTGACCCCCAATGGTTAAGCTTTGCCCATCTCTTATATGAAGCCACATACACACACAAAAGAAAGACTGGCATACAAGACTTTAAAAGCAATTTTAAACCTAATTTAGTTAATTAGCTTAAAGATCTGAGAAAATTATATTATACACTAGAAGTACAAATCTCAGAGCATTTGACTTTGACAGACAGGAAGGCAGAAAGATTTCTCATTAACATATACAACCCTAATGAAGTCAACTTGGTATCACTGAACACTTTTGGTGAAACTGTCACATTTATTTTATTACTTCCGTCAGGGTTGTCAGAAAAATAGAGAAAGAAAATTTAGCCTTCTCAAGTGGATCCTTCATTTAGTTTTACAATTCTGACCATCTCCCTTCAGGATATCTCAAAATTCAAGTCACGATATGAAACTCTTAATTTATTTTCTGCGCACCAAAAATTGTCAGCAGAGGCAAAATTAAAAGGCAGACAAACAACAAGCAAACAAACAAGAGTCTTTTCTTTCAGAAAAGCCAAAAAAAAAAAAAAAGATAAGCAGAAGATGATGGTATTTTAAAAACATATTTTACCAACATGGTTTTTACAATTTCCTAGAATGATTACACACTCATGCTAAATAGTAATGAAACTTAATTCTGATTGTGAATACTTAAAACTCTACATGTACTATTCAGTCATGCAATCTAGAAAAGTCTTAAATTGTTTATAAATCCAGTAATTCAGGTATTAAAAGAGAACAGCAAATCATAGCTCCCAACAGACCTGGGCAAGGAATCATGTGCTCTACATGCATTTTATGATGTGATCTTCACAATGACCCTGCTAGGAAGTGTTATCATTCCAGCTTTATAAAGAAAGATACTGAAGCTCCAAAAGCTTATATGCAACATTGTCACAGCTAGGTTCTTTGCCCTGACAAGAACTTACATAATCTTTCAAATTAGTGGCTTTAGTTCTTTTTTAAAGTAGTAAAAATGTCAAAAGGATGACTAAATAATGGGTTCCTGGGCCTTTTTAGGGGGTAACGTTTATGAATGAAAAGTACTCTTAAAAGTGAGGAGCAGTACTGATCATTACCAAGTAATCTTGTAAAACATCAGGTATTATTTCTAGGGTAATATCAATAGCTCTAATTTTTTTGGAATACCTCTTATTCCTAAGACAGGCAGTAGTCTCAATATTTTTCATTTCCCAATATCTTTCATGTTTTTAAAAAGATAGTCAACCTTCTTGATCAAAAATACCATAGATCAAGACATTACAGAAATTTTAATTTTTAATGGTGCTGGGGAAACTGGATAG
>CAUYRT010029447.1:0-15638 GCA_963574885.1 Lepilemur ruficaudatus
CCACATTTCTTTTCAATGTTATACTGACATAACATTAAACACATTTTGCAAACATAAAAAGGCAATCTATAATACCATCATCATAACAAAGCCATTTTCACATATATATTTCCTTAGTGCTTTTATTCATAAACAGATACAATTTTTACAAAATTACCACCAAACAAAGAATGTATGTTATTTTACTTGGTTGCTTTCTACACTTACTATTATATTATAAATGTTTTCTATGCTACTGCAGATTTGAATATTTCTGTAATACTGATAATAGCTAGCATTTATTGAGAGTTTGCTATATGTCAGGCATTGTTCTAAGCACTGGTATTATTTTGTTTTATCTGCACAGTAACTTTTTATAGTGAGTTCTATTATTATTTCCATCTTGTTTCATTTTTCCTTCTGGACAAGGCATTTTCATATGCACCCTATATACATGAACAACAGTGTTCTTTTTGAGATTTTTGTTAATATTGACTGGCACAATTCACATATCAATAATGGAATGTGTGAATAAATTATGATGCATCTGGTCTGTGTGCACTATACTACTATTAAAAATACTTGGAAATATATGTAATATGGAAGAAACATTAGAGGAAAAAAGAATCAGAATAGTACGTTTATTATGATGTCATTAATACTTATTTTTAAAAATCATGTGTAGCTAAGTAAAAGGCAGCCACATATTGTTTGATTCCATTTACATGAAATGTCCAGACTACACAAATCCACAGTGACAGAAAGTAGATCAGTGGTTGCCAGAGGCTGGGGAGAGGGGAGAATGGAAAATGACTACTAATAGGCACGGAGCTTTCTTTGGAGATGATAAAGATGTTCAAAAATTAGTAGTTAGGGTGGCTGGTTGGTCAACTTTGTGAATATACTAAAAACCACTGAGTTGTACACTTTAAAATGGAATTTTATGGCACATGAGATATATTTCAATAAATGTTTTAAAAGTAACTGAAGAAAAACATGCTATATATAATATGTAGTCTAGTATAACAAAAGGGGATTAAAAGGATGCTCAGAAAACTGTTGATAGTGGTAGAAGAAATTTGAGGTGGAAATATGAAAGAAGATAAAAGGAGAATTTCTGTCTAGCTCTACATCATTTGAATCATATGGTTTGAATAATTTATAATTAGAATGTTTCAATTTCTTCCTTGTATAATTTAATATAATAAATTGGATAATAAAAATTAGGGACTATTAAATTTTTAAAATTCAAATCAAGTAAGTAAAACAGGCACTAATATTTGATGTTTCTTTAGTCAGCTCACCCAGGTATTGAGATCAACACCATGAACAGATACGTTAGGAATGAGAGGATTGCGGGTCAGTGTTTCTCCTTCTTAGTTCATTTGGCCTTCAGAGGCTGAATATTTTCTCCTTCATGGTACAAAGAGTGACTTTTTTGGATTCATAATGGGTTTTGACACAATACGACATTAAAAATATATATAGGTACTGTCAACTCTTTAGTAATTACTCTGGACAGGGAAAGGATAATTGAAGTTCGTGGAAAGGGACAAATCTGACACTGCTGTATTTTCTTATTTTTATTTCACAGAAGAATGCAAAATAGAATGCTCTAAATGCAACAGTGAGAAAAGTAGAATTATTATCTGTAGATTATACGTGATCATCTATTTAGGAAAACAAACAGAATCTAGAGACAAACTATTAGGAAAAAAAATAAGAGAGCTTAGCAATGTTGCTGATGTATGATTGGCCTACAGAAATCAATAGTATTTCTCAACACCAGCAATAACTGGAAAATATAATAAAAAAATAAGATAAGCAACAAAAACTATGACCTATCTAGGAAAGGAGAATGAATTCATTGATTCTTGTATAAAGGCAGTTCTCAAACTTTTTGGCTTCTAAAATCTTTTATACCTCTAAAATTTATGAAGACCTCAGAAAGTTTTTGTTTATGTGAGTCATATCTACAATATGTGCCATATTAAAAGTTAAAACTGAGAAGTTTTTAAAACATTTTAAAATAGCAATGAGCCCATTACGTGGTCAAATACAAAATTTTAAAAAAATACAGTGAGAAGAATCATCTTACATTTTTGCAAATCCCTTTAAAGTCTGGCTTAATAGAAGACAGCTGGATTTTCCTATGTGCTTCAAACATTTCATTAGCCATCAGAGCAATGATATCATCACTTATTATGTAACCTCTGAAAAACTTTCATGTGCATTCATGATAAAAGGAGAGTAGAAAAGTGAATTAATGTCTTAGTTTTATTATGAAAAGAGTTTCTACCTCACAGATTCCATGAAAGAGTTTCAGATACCCCTACTGGGCCACATTTTGAGAACATCTATTGTACAGATAAAAGGGAGAAGTCAAAGGATACCTAAGAAACTGACAAACTAGATAAAGGCTAACAAGTGGAAAAGGGAACTCTTAAAAAGCGTAAGTACAAAGGTTATCACTGAATACCTAATCCTAATACCAAAATAAATTTTAAAAATTAAAGAGCAAAGCAGACACATCACGTAGAGAAATAGAAAATGTAGTAAAGTCACATAGTAATTATAACTGAAATAAGACAGAGTACAGACCCAATATAAGTATATTAATAATTGCAAATTGATTTATCTTTTAAAAGAAAAATACTTCCAAATTAACTCACAAAGAAATACTAAAGCCATGATGTATACAAGAGTTACACCCCCAAAAAAGTGATTCAGAAGGCTAACTCTTAAGGGATGGACACAGACGTAACAGGCAAATGGAATTAATAAGAAAGCAGGGTTCACAATCCTGATATCAGATGAGATAGAATGCAAGCCAAAAGAAAAAAGAAAAAAAAAACTTCTAATGTAACAAAAATACTTTAATGCTAAAATCTGCAATTCAAACTAGAGATACAACATTTAGGAACATTTATGGAACAAGTAACAGAGCAAACATCTTTATAAAGCAGAAACTACAGGAGAAGCAAGTAGATGTATGCAGAAGCGCACTAGTAATAGTCTTTACTGTGCTACTCCCAGTATAACACAGGTCAAGTAGACAAAAGATTAACAGGGCTATATAAGACCTAAACAATATTCTCAATAAGATAGACCTTATGGAAACATATCAACCATTAAACTCTAATAATAGAAAATACATTTTCCTCTCAAACACACATGGAACATTTACAAAATTTATCAAACATGAGGTAACAAAAAAATAATCAGTAAGCCATATGGAGAGGAAATATTGCAAACAACACTCTGATTATAACACAATAAAATAGGTAATAACAATATTTAAAAATAAGGAAACTCACCTGAAAGTAAATTTTTTGTTCTAAATCTTGAGTAAAAGAGCAAATATAACCCCAAATTTTATAATTTTTAACATATAATGATAATGGAAACACTATATATCTAAGTCTATGGGATATATTTAAGTAGCAAGCAGAACAAAAATCATTGACTTATACACATATCAATAAAAATGAAAAAATAAATTAAATGAAAAATAAACTGCAAATAAAAATGTTTTTTAAAAGAACAAGGTGAATCAAGAGAAAGCAAAAAGAAGGAAATAATAGATAAAAGTGAAAATTAATGGAGTAAAGAATAGAAATTCAAAAAATCTAATTCTAATAAATCAATATATTGGTTCTTTGAAGAATATTAATAAAGTAGACAAATCACTAGTTCACCTAATCAACAAAAAAGGAGAGTAAGCAGAAATATATAAAATAAGGAATGATAAAAAGGAGATGGCCATGGAAACACAATATTAAAATCATGAGATTACGTCACACACTTTCATGTAAATAAATTTAAAAAACAGTATCAAATGAATAATGTTTCAAAAAAAATACAGCTTACCAAAATTGACTCAAGTAGAATTAGAAAGCTTAAAAGGACCAATTTTATAGAAAAAAATAGATAAATTTATCAAGGCTGTACCCCACAAAAAAAACACCAGGCCCAGAAGGTTTCACAAGGAAATTTTACCGAACTGTCTATCAATAACCAGATAGTCCCAATGCTACAAAAATTGTTTCAAAACAAAAAATGAAGACAAACTCCAAAATCATTTTATGAAGTATAAAATCTGGTAGTCAAAAAAATTGTTAAGTAACAGACTAATATAGCTTATAAATATTAATGCCAAAATAGTAAATATTTATTTGCAAACAGAATTCATCACTACGCTGTGAAAATACATAATGACCAAGCAGGATTTATTCC
Organism: Lepilemur ruficaudatus; assembly: GCA_963574885.1. Lineage (NCBI taxonomy): Eukaryota > Metazoa > Chordata > Mammalia > Primates > Lepilemuridae > Lepilemur > Lepilemur ruficaudatus. Next base: position 4,216 of record CAUYRT010029447.1, read on the forward strand.
AGTAATGCACCAATACGGGAAATCCACGAATATAAAATACTCACGTACACACACACACACAGAGACATATGATTCTGAAGCCTAGATCTTATTTAACATAAAAACACTACAGATACATACAAGACTTGTACCTCCAAGGTGGTCCCAATAATCTTCATCTCCGTGTATTCACTCCTTTGTATAGACTGCGCTACGTTGAGTAGTCCTGGTCTGTGTACCTAACAGAATATCGTGGAGATGATGTTATGTGACATTCAACATTTACGTTATGACAGCCATTACAGCTTGTACTTTGTTCTCTCTCTCGGATCATCTATCCAGTGGAAGGCAGTCAGCTGCCGTGGTGTGAGGACACTCAAGCAGCCCTATGAAGAGGACCACACGGTGAGAAACTGTGGCCCCCTGCCAAAGGCCAGCATCAACTTGGCAGCTATGTGAGTGATCCATCTTGGAAGCCCCAGTCAAGGCTCAGATGTTTTGAAGCCCCAGCCACCATCTTGACTGCTACATCATGAGAGACCCCCAAGCCAGAATCGCCCAGCTAGACCACTCCTGAATTCCTCGCCTATAGAAAGTGAGTGAGATAATAAATGACGTTGCTTTAGGCCACTACGTTTAGGGGTAATTTGTTATGCAGCTATACAAATCTGTATGAGAAAACCTTAAGAACACTGCTGAAAGACACAAATGTGGGCTTAAATAGAGAGGTAGCTTTTTTTCTTGGATAGAACGACACAACATCATAAAAAGATCACTTCCCCCCACACTAATTTATAAATTTAAGGCAACTACAGTAAAAATGCCAATAAGCCTTTTTTTGAAGCTCAATAGGTTGCAACAAAAGTTCATATAGAAGAATAAACATGTATCAACTGCTAGTAAAATACTGAAAAAACAAAACTATGTATAGGGACCAGCCCTAGCAGGGATGATTAAAACCTTTTATAACACTTCTGTAATCCAAGCAGTGTAGTCTTGGCACATGAATAGGCAGACAGACTGGTGGAATAGAATAGGATGCCTGAATACAGACCCAAGTAAATACCGAAATTTAATACGTAATAAACGTGGCTGTCAAACCACTGGGGCAAAGGTGAATCTCTTAAAAATGGTGCTGAGATAACGGTATAGCCTTTTGGAAAAAAAACACAATTAACTCCGTTCCTCACACCATACATAAAAATAAACTCAATGAATCCGGAAATCTAAATGTGAAAAATAAAACCATTAAGTATTAGAAGAAAATATTATTGAATTCATCTATAACCTGAAGTACAAAAAAAGTTTCTAACACTCAAAATCCAGTTGCAAAAAATAAATTTGACTCAATAAAAACGTAAAAGAAAAAAAATCATGGAAAAAGAATACCACAAGCAAAATAAAATGACAGATGACTAATGAGGAAACAATATTGGCAAAATGTATCACCGATAAAAAGCTATTATCCTTAATATATTTAAAAACTTAAAATAAAGGGGGAAATATCAGTAGAAGAATGAGTTAAAGGCAAAAAATAAACTGTTAAAAAGAAATACAATGGCCCTTAGTCCTGTGAAACTAATTTTACTTATAATAAGAGAAATGCAAATAAAATTGCACTGAGATACCATTTCTATCAGATTGCCAAAAAATTAAAAAGCTTGGCAACACACTCTGTTGGCAAGGCTTGTAAGGCACTCTCATTCACTGCTGGTGGGAATGTAAATAATACAACTTATGCTGGAAAAATTTGGCAATCCCTAACAAAATTACGTGTGCATTTTCCTTTTAACTAAGCAATCTCAATTCTAGAAACTTACCCTGAAGATATGCCTCCAATAATAAGAAAACGTGTTTGTGTTACGTTATCCATTTCAGCAATATCTTTAAATACAAAATGTTGAAAATTGCCTAAATGTCTATATATAGGAGATTGGTAGAATAAATTATGATACCTACACACAATGGAATGCTATGCGTTTGCAATGAATAAGGGAAATCTCTGTGAGTTTATATGAAGTGAATTTAACATATACTGATAAATGACAAATGCAACATGCAAATATATTTCCAAAGTGTCTATTTGAAGACAGTTAATTACAAATGGAAAAACGGTCATTGGCAGACTGACCTTAACCAGATGACCAAAGTTAACACTTTCATCAATGGTACAAATTGATATCATGTGTCCCCCGACATGATGCCCCAAGAGCATGATATTACCTTTGTATTATAGTGTTTGTCAAAAAATTCATAATCATGAAAAAATATTTGATAAACCCAAACTTAGGAACAGTCTAAAAAATAAAATGTTAAGGGCATGAAAGATTAAAAATCCTGAGGGACAGAGAGAAAGGAAGAAAACAGAGGAGACCTGACAAGTAGAATCCTGGATTGGAGGGGGAAATAGCTGTATCACTCAATATTGAAACAACTGGCAAAAGTTAGATAATAATAACTGGAACCTCCTGATTCCATAATTGTACTCTATTATAGCTTGTTCCTATCTTTAGGGAACACACTTAAATAACTAGAAGTAAAGAAATATAGTGTCTGTAACTTTTTTGTAAATGGTTCTTCAAAAATATAAAAAATGTGTGTGTGTATGTGTGTACAGAGAGAGAATAAGCAAATGGAATGTTAAAATTGGTGAGTCTGAGTAAATAATATATGAGTTCTTATGTACTTATGTACTATTTTTGCAATTTTTCTGCAAGTTTGAAGTTCAAAATAAATCATTTTTATATGTGGATTTCTGTTCGACAAATAACAACATAGACAAAGTTCACTGACGGTTGAAAGCGTGGGAGCAGGTATTTGAAATGTCGAAAATGCACAAGTTCTAGATTGAATGTGAAAGGAATTCAATGCAACAAGAAAACAGCACATCCAGTAGAAAGAAAAAGAATTTACAGACGAGGAAACCATAAAAGCTATCAAACATGTATTAATAATTAGGTGCTCAGAATCATTGTAATTTGAGAAATGCACATTTAAATACACAGATATCACCTAACCCCGATTAACTCATAAACATTAGAAGTCTGAATAATTCTTGGGGTTGGTAGAAATGTAGGGATGTAAGGACCCTTGTGCTTTGCTAACAGGTATGTATGGGAATATAAATCACTACTGCCATTCTGGATAACAAACTGGCACTACTTAGTCAAATTAAATATGTGCTCACTGTTAAAAAAAACTTCACTGGACACATCAAAAATGGCAGGAAAGACTTTATTCAGGACTATTGCAATAGGAGAGAGATTGAACTCAAGTCTACTGAAACAAAAGGCAGTAAGATTTTTAAATGCTGGGGTGAGCTAATAGGAAAGTATTCAAGGACATTAGCAGGGAGGGTGGTCAATGGGATTAGGTCATCTGTGTTCGCTCATTGTCACTTTTTGAAGTTAGATTCCTACCCTCCCACAGAGACTGTGAGACAGGTGCTTTCTCCTCCAATTATTACATTTCAAATGGATGACTCTAAGGTCCTTGAGAAAGATATCTCTGGATTGTAGAAGATTTATATCTCAAAGGGAAGAATTTAAGAATGAGAATTAAGACTTTAAATAGAATTTACAGTTGCATGTTTTCTTAAGTAAATGCTGTAAGAAAAGGGAGGTCGGTGTTCTACAGTTGGCAAGATGGTTGTCTTGGTCACACTCATCAGAAATTCCACTCGTGGACATAGATGTATGAATGGATAGATTGATGATTGACAGAGAGAGAAAGAGAGAGAATGGATATAGACAGGTGAATATGTATAAATATAAAATGTCCATTGGAGCACTGTATTCAGGACCAGGATGCTGGAGTCCACCAAGGCGCCTGTCTCTGAGAGAATGGACAGGCAAAGCAAGGTGGTTACACACTATGTAGATTAAGCAGACTTGTCCTGCACTAATCCCCTCAGCCCAGTTTTGACCTCAGCTGTAGCTTTTCACACTGACAGTTTTCTACCTCAAGCTATTGTCACCTATCAACTTTTCACACTGAGGGCTTTCACTCAAACTGTGGGAGGTTGCTCTGCCCACACAAATCGTACACTGGCTCTTAAGGCATCTGTCTGGAAGTGACTCATAACATTTCATCGGCCAGTGTAATTCTCATAATCATGCCCAATTTTAAAGAAGGGAAGTGTAATTCTACCATAAGCCCAAAAGGTAGAGCAAAGATAACATTTCGTGAGCAGCACTAATGACTAGCACCCTCCCAAAATGCCAGACTAAGGTGGTTTTGACTGTCTGTGCATGGCATGAAGATCCATGACAAGGAGTCATTTGTAATTTGGCTGAGGCATAAATTTGAATTTATGAGGATGAGGCTGGTTGGAGGGAGAACAAAGGCAAGTTTCTTACCTGTGAGTGAGCCAAGATAAAGACTCAAAATCTACATGGCATATCACATTGCAACTTTTACTACATTGTTGCATATGTACTAATGCTCATAAAGTATGTTGCATTTTATAGCGGAAATTGCCATAAATTTGGGCATTCTCAGAGTTCTTGGGACATATCCAGTTTTGAACATAAGGATCCATGCATTGATCCATCTATCACAACTACTGGTCATGGCAAATGTTCATATTAGTGCCTCCTCGGCCACAGTGCCACTGCATTCGTAAGATTCACCGTGACTAAGGTGCAAACTGGCTGGAACCCAATGAGCCAATGTGTCAGAGAGGCGGACATACATCAGAGTAATCTGGGCTCTGTGGAACTCTTTATTCTGAATTGTTAGCGAGTAAGACGTGGGAAAGAGCACTGTATACAGAGCACAAACACTTGCTACCTGAATAATTTGGGGCATGACATTGAACCATTCTTAGCCTTCATGTCTTCATTAGTAAAAGGAGGTCATTAGTAAAATCCTAACATGGCAGATCATTTCTCTCTTCCTTTGTTCCTTCTACCCCTCACTCCTGTTGAAATTATGCTATGAGAAGTTGTCAAATTTAGCAAAGGAAAGAGTTTGTATGTCACCATTATGATGAATCTGAAAAGGAGGCACAGGCCATAAGGGTCTACCTTTTGCCTTCTAGCTCAACCAGACTAGAGGATTTCATGTCCCTGATTCCAGGAGGAAATCAGAACCCTGAGGAACAGAAAGGAGAGAAGGAAATTAAAGAAAGCAGAAGCCTCCAAATGATCTCCTCAAATAGACTTTATGTAGACTGAAAGGTGGTTCATTGAGGAAAGTAAAAAGCTGTTCTCCATCACCTTCTGTGTCTTCTTCCTGGAAATGGGCTACACCTGCATGCCTGTCTGGACACTACGAATGATTACAATAACAACACTCACTGAAGGCAGTTAAAACTAAACAGGTTTTCAAATTCTGAAGTGTTCTATTTAAGTGTTAGGGCTTATACTGGTGGCCTCCTGGACTGCAGTTTGTGTCAGTGTAGAATTCCTCCAGAGAACAACTGAGTAGGAGCACATTTTGCAGTCTTGTATCTTGCTGGACCCAGAGCCACTGCTCACAGTTTTCATGTCCTGAGCCCGTCTCCCATCTGCTTTATCATGGACTCCCTAACACACTTTTGAGGAATGAATTATTCCACTCACAAAGGCATTCCAGGTAGAGAAAAGCTTTCCAACTTAAATAATTCTTAGTGTTAGAGCTAGGAGAATTCTTATCATTTAAGGCAGTATTGCCCGATAGAATTTTCCATGATAATGGACATGTTTCCTATCTGCACTGTCCTATATAATAAATAGCATTCACTGGACACATGGGGCTACTGAGCACTTGAAATGTGGCTAATGTGACTTACAAGCCTAATTTTTAATTTTATACACTCTTAAGTGACTTAAAATAGTCACATGAGGCTAATGTCTAATGTATTGGATACTGCAGATTTAGAATGAAGTTTCTTGACCTGGGACCCATGGACCCTCTAGTATCCAAAGACAACCTTCAGAAGATGCACAAAATCACCTAAAATTGAAGATGAAATGTTGAATATGCAAAATAACACTATTTGTCTTTCAACGATACATGGCTATCCAGGAACAAATATTAAATAGGGAGGGAGTCTATCGGGAAGATGGTATAGGAGTGGGGATGAAAATAGGGATAAGAGGTGAAGAGGAAAATAAAATAATAAAATAGGATAGTGGACCAAGAACTGAAGAATATATTAACTAAACCCCTTGTTATCCAAAGTACTAAGCAGACAGGAAAAAATTGTTTCTATGGGTGTTTTTCAAGGTCAGCCTTAGCTTTCATCCAACTCCCAAAGGAGTCAAAGTCTCCAACCAAAACATAAAGAATCACCAGCCTAAATTCATTCTCTAACCTCAGAGGAAGTGGGAATGGGTATGGGTTGGCTTAAATAATATGAGAATATCTGACACACTTAGGATTGACAGTTGGCTGGTTAACCAAGAAATTGAAGAAATTTTCTCTTAAAATGGGAACACTTTAAAAAATAATACTCATTTTTCTCTGCATTATCTTCCCTCCATAAATCAAAACTGTATTACATCTTCAGATTTATAGTTTGTTTTCCTCGATGAGGAACATAAAGACACTTCTGAAGCAATCAAGTGCAGAATCGTTCTAGATTTCACAATTCTCCCACAATCTTACAGTCAGCTTGTCCATATCTGATTCAAAAGCAATTTTTGTCAATTGAAACTGAGTATTTCCAAAGCAAGAAATTAGGTTTCATTAAAACATCCTCTCTTTTCTCACAAATATCACCAGTTGTGGTAGGCAGAATTATGGCCCTACAAAGATGCCCATGTCCTAATCCTCGGAATCTTATATGGCAAAAGGGACTTTACAGATGGAATTAAGAATCTTGTTTCCCCCTTCTTTTGTGAAGGAGTCTAATTCTGTTGCCCAGGCTGGAGTGCGGTGTGCAATCATAGCTCACTGCAACCCCAGATTCCTGGGCTCAAGAGATCCTCCCACCTAGCCTCCCGGGTAGCTAGGACTACAGGTGCACACCACCACTCCCAGCTAATTTTTTTTTTTTAAGCGATGGAGTCTGGCTATTTTATCAAGGCTGCTTTTGAACTCCTGGCCTCAAATGATCCTCTTGCCTCAGCCTCCCAAGTAGCTGGGACTACAGGCATGGGCCACCTTGGGCTTGGGGCGGAATGTTCAGAAATCGGTTTCTCGTTACTCCCCTCGTGCAAGGGCGGGGCCTGCTCTGCCAGTCCGATGCCTGGGCGCGCCCTGCCGGGCTGGAGAAGGAGCGGTGCGCGGTTCGGCAACGCGCTACAGCATTTCTAGGCTACGGACCCCCAGACTGGCAGCCGCCCACCCACAGAGAGCCAGCACCGGAGGCCACTGTTGCTGGGGGGACAGCAGGCGCTGGACCTGGCAGGCTCTCCCCTCCACTTCCCTGACGCACTGACACGCGCCGTCCGGTAGAGAGTCCCACAAACTCTATCCCACCCTGCAACGGCCGAATCTTCGGCGGTTTCCAGGGACAGAGCCCCTCCCTCGGGGTTCCCCTCCCTTGGTCTGGACCTGGCCAGTGCCAGAGACGAGAAGCCTGGCTCCGAACTCCCTCCCGCGGATCCGGGAGGTGTCCGCTCAGATCTGGCCCTCCCCACCCAGTGTGGACCTAGCACCACGCACTGCAGAGTTCGCGATGTCCCCCGACTTTGTCTCTTGTCTTCAATGCCCGTTAGCCTGTGCCTCAACTTCACACAGACTTCACACACGTCCCTGCCTGAGTGGACGTGGAGGTCGGTGGAGGAAGAGTCGTCCTCCTGTGGGTCACATCACACTGCCCCAGCGGCCCAGGTGGCCGTCCCACCCTCTAGTCCCTATTGGGTATCTCCCACTCTCCAAACTTTGTGGCCTTCACCTTTTTTTTTTTTTTTTTCCAGCGCTGCTTGTCCCTCGCTGCTTCTCTGCAGATTCACGATGCAGTTCCCGTGGGAAAGCCATCCACTTGCGTGTAGCTGTCTGTGTTCTGCGCCTCCCACTCTGGGAGCAAAGAGCCAGGAGGTAGCCACTATTCCACAAGCTTTGCCCCCTGATTTTTAATCTTTAAATCACCCGCTACGCTCTTCATAGGGTTGCTTAAATTAGATAAAGATAAGCGCTTAATAAACTAAAGCAACCTCTACAGATGTGAGGGATTACAATTACCAGTCAAATAAGCGAGACAGGTGATCAGCATGACCAATCACACGGTGAGACCAAAACCATCTTACTCAGGGCTCCCTTCAAAGCGAGTGAAGCCTTAGTTCATCAGAGAAATGCTGGATTTTGTTTAAAACCTTGCTGGTGATATTACAGACTTGTCACCCAGGACCTCTCATCACTGCCTCTAACTTTTAGAAAATGCAAATTGAGCATCATTTTAAAATAAAACAATATGACAGATTGAAGTCTAGGCAGGTTCCTTTGCAATTGCAACCTAACATTGCAGCTGGTTCTTGTGAAAAGGGTTTCGTTAAATTCAACTGTTCAATTCCCTCTTGCAATGTATAGTATTTAACTCTTGCTAGACAATTGGACCACTTATTTATCATAAAAATAAAACACCAAAAGTCACAAGCACATTGACCTTTATTTTTAAAAAACATATTTACTCAAGTTCTTTTAATTTATTACCTTGTTTTATTTATTACTCATCATAAGCATGAGGAGGAATCAAAGAGTCACAGATGGTGAGTGATTTGTCCAAGAACATGCAGCTCTATTCAATACAGTGACCATTAGCCTCATGTGAGGTTTATTTAAATTACTTACGATTACATAAAATTAGTAATGATGAGTAGGCTGCCCAGACTTGTCCTTTGAGAAAGACATTTTTGTCTGAACGTATGAACTGGTGATCCAGAATAAATGCTAGATGAATTGTGAAAAGAATTGTTTTAATTTTACATCTTCCATACTCCTGAGCAAAATATTTGTTAATTGAACACATTGAAGAGGGGGGAGGGCAGCAGGTGGATGAGCAACTGATGTGGAGAGGTAATTCACAAAATACATAGAAATGATCAACAAATAAATGAAAAAAAAAACTTCATTAGCTTCATAAAAAAAGGGACTTGGGCTGAGCACAGTAGCTCACACCTGTAATCCCAGCAGTTTGGGAGGCTCAGAGAGAATGTCCCAGAAGAAGTGATGCTTCGGCTGAGAACTGAAAGAAAGGTTTGACTAAGTAGAGAAAAGAGCCCAAAGACCTTGAACTTATAAAAAGTCAGTGGTGGTAGAACTAAAACCCCTGGGCACTATATATAAAACAAAAAAAAAACTGTGAAAAGTGGAGTGAAGAAGCTAGGAAACTTGGCACCCAAAGAACAACACTGCTGTAAGTTCCCTGGGTATTCTTTTTCCTCACATATTCCAGACTGGGTGCTGGAGACGCCAACCACCTGGGAACAGCAACAGGCATAGACAATTAAAATAAAAATAAACTTTTTTTAAAAAGGCTTCTCTCTCCAGGCAAAGGACCAGGAAATGGGCAGTCTTGCAAGACAGAAATGTTTAGAAGATAACCTCTGTACTCCAGCCAAACACCACAGCAAAAAAGGGACCCACCCCAACCTATGCCAGCAACACCTGAGTGGGGAGCCTAAATTTCAGGCTAACCAAAATGTACTGAGAGCCATCAGTCTTCCTGCTAGGGTGTTGTGAGAGAAGCCCTGGTAGGGAGTTGGGACTGTCATCCCACCAGGCAGTAATAAGCCCACTGGAGACTACGTGAGGAGCCTGGACTTCCACCTCCACCTGGCAAAAGGAGACACCCCTTTCAATCCCCATGAGGTAGTTTCACAGAGGCCAGTGGAGAGTTAGGACTTTCACCAACCCCATAGTGTCAGTGGAGGCCAGATGGAGAGTAATAATGAGGCAATTTTACCCCTCTCAGAAAGACCTGTGGGCCTAATGGGAAACCAGAACTCTGACTCTCACTAAGTGGTAACAAGAAGCACCCTCTCCCCTCTCCCCCAGATTTCAACAGAGGCCAAGTGGGGGACCTTTATCCACACATGGCAGTAACAAGGCAGCACCCACCCTTCCCCTGCTGAAGTAGTGTCAGCTAAGCCAGCTAAAACACTCCATTTAAACAAGAACCATAACAAAATACCCAAAATATCTGAGTCTCAATCAAAAATCAATCATCAAGAACCAGAAAGATCTCACATGGAAAGAAAAAACATTCAATAGATGCCGATATCAAGATGTCACAAATGTTAAAATTATCTTGTGAATATTTTTAAGCAGCCATCACAAAAATGCTTTGATGAACAACTGCAAACACACTTGAAACAAATAAAAAAGTAGAAAATGTGAGCAAAGAAATAGAAGATATAAAAAGAAGAACCAAATGAGAAATTTAGAACTGAAAAAAAATAACCAGAATAAAAAATTATAAGACACGAGCTCAAACAAAATTGATAAAGCACCAGCTGGACTAACCAAAAAGAACAACAGAAGATCCAAAAAACAAAATCAGAAATGAAAAAGGAGACAGTACAACTGATACTACAGAAATATAAAAGACCATCAGAGATGATTACAAACAACTATATGTTCACAAACTAGAAAAACTAAAGGGATAAATTCCCAGAAATGTACAACCTCCTGAGATTGAGACAAGAAGAAATAGAACTCCTGAGCAGACCAATAATATTGAATCAGTAATAAAAAAATTTCCCAACAACAACAACAACAACAAAAAGCCCAGGACTAGATGGATTCACAGCCAAATTCTACCAAACATACAAAAAAGAAATAATACCAATTCTCCTGAAAGTGTTCTAAAAAAATTGAGGAGGAGGGAATTCTACAAGGCCAGCATCAGCCTGATACCAAAACCAGACAAGGACACAACAAAAAATGAAAACTACAGACCAATATCATGGACATAGACACAAAAATCCTCAACAAAATCCTAGTAAATTGAATCCAACAGCATGTTAAAAAAAATACATTAAAAATAAACTGTGAGCTTTATATACTCAAGTGAGTTTTATACCAAGGATGCAAGAATGGTTCAACATATCAAATCCATAAATGTGATAAATCACATAAGCAAAATTAAGGACAAAAGCCAACAGATGCAGAAAAAGCATTTGATAAAATTCAGCACACCTTCATGATAAAAATCTTCAACAAACTAGACATAGAAGAAACATACCTCAAAATAATAAAGGCATATACAACAAATGTCATACTGAATGGGGAAAAGTTGAAAGCATTCCCCTTATGACCTGGAACAAGACAAGGACGGACACTTTTACCACTTCTATTCAACATAGTACTGAAGTCCTCACCCGAGCAATCAGGCTAGAGAAAAAAATAAAAGGCATACAAATTGGAAAAGAGAAAGTCAAATTACCACTGTTCATTGATGATACCATTTTATATCTAGAAAAACCCTGAAGACCCCACCAAAAGACTCTTAGATTTGATAAATGAATTCAGTAAAGTTTTAGGATACAAAATCACATATAGAAATCAGTGACATT
>CAUYRT010029448.1:0-16775 GCA_963574885.1 Lepilemur ruficaudatus
GCCGTAAATTAGCTGGGTGGTGAGATGCCCCGGCCAATTTTCATAACGTGTCCGCCCAGTCCTGGGAAAAAAAAAAAAAAAAAAAAAAAAAAAAAAAGCATGAAACAAAAGGAATGCGCCTTGCTATTTTTTTAAAGGAGAACCTAGAATTCTTGGCTTTCTGCCTCGCAAATTATCCTGGACAAGCAGAGGTTTCATTGCGCTAATAACTGCCCTAGGACTTGCCTGCCTCCTCTTCCTGCTTCCTCGCTTCCTTCCTCCCTCCTTTCTTTTCCTCTTCCCACCTTTCCTTCTTCCTTCCCTGCAAATACGATTATGATTTGGTTTCTCCCATTCTCTGCATATCTCAGAAAAATCTCACTACATTTAAGCTTACTCATGATGGGTGGACAGGAGGGGGAAAGTCCCCATCAGCAAAACAGTAATTTTTTCTAAATTATCTACTTTTAAGATAAAAATGACTACACAACCCACTTATGTTATGACTCCAAAATTTACATAAATGGCAATCATTGAAGAAATTACATAACATAGCATGGTAATTGACAGCTCGGACTCAGGAGGCAGAACATACCAGGGTTCAAATGCTGGCCCTGCCATCAGTGTATGTGAGACCGCAGACTCGTACCACTCACATTCTAAGACTCCCCCCCTTTCTTCATCTGCAAAATGGAAATTATGCAAATAGTATTCACCATGATGGGTAAGTTGCTTATCTAATATAACTTCCATTTCAAACTCTTTGTTCCTTGATCTTATCTATTTAAAGCAGAAAAGTTAAATAGTTTTGTTTTTTTGTTTGTTTTTATACTTTTCCAGCTTCTTTTGCTGCTAGGGTTAGCCATGGGAAATGAAGTTACATTTCTGGCTAGTGAGAGGAAAGAAGAAATCTACTGGGAGATTCTGGGTAAACCCATCCTTTCCAAAAAAGACTGTCCCCTTCTTTCTCCTTTCTTCTTGCATTAAATAAGGATGTGATGCCAGGAGCTGCAGCTGCTGTCTTGTGACCACGAGGAAATCAACATGACAGTAATACCAAGATAATCACTGAGATGCTAAGTCTTGATAGTGAATTTGTAGCGACCATTTATCTCTTAGTTTCTTGTTGTGAGAAAAATAAACTTTATTTAGGATACTGAAGTCATGTTCTCTTATTAGGTAGAGTCATATGAAGTTGTCAATATTTAAGCATTTTTAACTTAAAATATAGCACTTTTATAGGGTGCAACCTAATATTTGCAGCTAAAGCACTCCTAATCAATTATTTGTCTCATATTATAGAGGAATTAATTCATATAAAACACTTAGTGTATTACCTAGCACCTGCTCAATAAATGTTAATTATCATATTTGCACTCTGAAAGTGGAATGACTCTTACAGTCAATGTAAATGGTTAATGTGGTATTAATGTGGTATTCTTTCTTTTTCCCCTGAGAGGATGCTATCAATTTTTCCCAGAGAGTATTTAAAAATTGATTTGACATGATACCACAATTAAGTTATATAATTAATAAGCACTCACCCCATATTATTCAGTTTACTAAATTAAGCTTTTAAGAGACATCTTTTTGCAAAAGGAGGTTTTCTATCTTTGCTTTTTTTTAGCATTTGGGAAAAAACAGCATTATTTAGGTAAACAGCTATTTTTATGACGCTTTCTACCATTATTTTAGACCTAGTGATAAAAATATAAGAAGTAATAAACTCTGCAAGATCCTCCAAAAGTTTGTGAATTTAAGTCATTTATGCAGAAACCAGCTGTTACCAATGTGGCAATTAATAAGAGAACCCTTTTAATAAGTCTGCTCTTTGACAATCTGGGTTCAAGTCACTTTAAAAATATGTTGGGGCTTCCCCTGAAAGACTCCTCTGTGCCAATCAGACTTGGGGAGCCTACTGTCCCCAACCTTGCCATCCATCAACCATAACTCTTTTCATTGAAGAATGGTTTCTCTACTCATAATTAATAGGGTGTAATCATTTTTTATAAAACTGCAGCATCTGTTTGAGTGCTTCCAGGAAATATTCTAGGTCTGTGGTTTATAATCCATTAGTGGGTCATGGCCAACACTTTTTCAAAAGAAATAGAATAAAATAGAGCAGAATGTATCACAGGTAATAAGAGTATTGTTTCATGAAACTTTTTCAATTTTATATAACCCATTTACAGGTTCAGGATATTGCTGTGGATGTGATCAAACATTTAAATGGCACTGTCCTAGGAGCTGGGGATCCAGCAGTGATGAAGGACACAGTGGTTTCGTCATGGGGCAGAGGCAGACTACAAACAAACAATATATCAGGGAGGGCTACAAATTGTGAAGAAAAATTGCAGGATAAGGTACAGTGGGGTTCAGGATCACTACTTTATATAGTGATCAAGGAAGGGCTCTCTGATAAGGTGACATGTGAGCAGATCCCCAAAAGACACAAGGGAGTGCATTGTCCAGATATGGAGGGGAAGGTGTTCCAGGCAAAGCAACAGCAAGTGCAAAGGTCCTGAGGCAGAGGTAATATGGGATTCTCTCTCTTTTTCTGTTTCTCTTCTGAAAACAGAACAGTAAGGAGGCCAGGGTAACTGAAGCACAGGGCATAAGGGTCTGTGGGTGGAAGATGAAGTCAGAAAGGTAACCGAGGGCCAGGTCATGTAGCACCTGTGTTCCACAAAAGGTTCTTTTGCTTTACTGTGTGAGATGGGACCCTTCAGAAGTGACTGTGGGTAACAGCCAATAGATTCCTCTCTGTCTGGGCCACTGCAGATCTTCACATTCTCACTGCCTCCGCTTTGTTGTGTAAGTCTCCCTACGTCTAGGTGGCCAATTCTTCAAAGGCAGTTTAGGTATGTGTCTAAGGTATGGCTGCAGAGAGAAGCAGATGTAGAAGCCGAGGCTGATTTCTCTCTACTATTGCATGTAACACAGTACCAAGCACATGGTGAATTCAATCAATATTTGCCTGTCGCATAAATCTGTTAAAAAGATAACCACAAAATTTTTGCTTACTGAGTAGTTTTTGGTTCGGGAACATGTATTGTTCTTTTTGAGTAGCACCAAAAATCTCAAGGGATTCTGGTATGACAGTGACACTGGCTAACAATTGCTGAGTGCCTGCTCCGTGCAAGGAGCTTTGCACATAGGATACACACTGTGAACAGACTTCTTGTGTCCTGACCCCTCTCTCCCCATGCTTGCTTGGAGCCCTGTCCCGTCTCAAAACCTCATCGCTTCCCTTACCATTACACCCATACTCTCTCACACACACAATTTCAAGAGCATTAGTAATTAGTGGGATTTTTACTAAAGGTTCTATATAGAACAGACAAGAGTGCTACGCCCCATTCCAAACAACAACATCTACAGCAGTAAGCCCACCATTAAACAGTTCTGTTCTCTCTCAAAATTTTCTCTGTTTGGGTGCCCCATTGCTGGATCTCTCCTCTTATGTTCCGCTCCCGGCAACTTCTAACATGCCCGTTTTGCTTGTCTAAGCCATCCAGGTCATCTCCTCAGATCTCATATGCCATTCACCAAAGCAGAAATCCAATAGTTAATATATGTGGTTTTCTTTGTGAATCACAATTGATTGTGGCCCGCATGCAGTGGCCCGCAA
This sequence comes from Lepilemur ruficaudatus, assembly GCA_963574885.1. Classification (NCBI taxonomy): domain Eukaryota; kingdom Metazoa; phylum Chordata; class Mammalia; order Primates; family Lepilemuridae; genus Lepilemur; species Lepilemur ruficaudatus. The sequence continues at coordinate 3,611 of CAUYRT010029448.1, forward strand.
GATTGCCCTGATCATCCACCTGCTAGGCGGTGGCAAAGCTGGCATCTGAATGCACCTTTCCTCACTCCTATGCCTATGCTTTTTGCATGGGATAAGCCTCCCTAGGGGCATCCCTGTCACAAGGTGGACAAGGACACAACGTCATTTACTGGGTTTCCTAGGGTTGCACTGCAGCCTCGAAGGAGAGAGAGGTGGCCGGCTTAGCCTCATTCATTCCAGAAACCATGTTTCTCCATTTCAGGATCTTATGACTCACTGTCAGACCCTGTGCATGTCATTTCTTCTCTGAAGTTTCCATTTATAACAAGTGGACTTTGCACAAGTATGTGAGATTCACTGTTACGCGGTTAAAAAGTAGGCTGTGTAAAACAACAAAATTACAATATATGGTTTAAGACACTCAGGGGGTTGTGATTCCAAACCTGATCCCTGTATTGCAAAACGGTTTGTCCCCTTTCTTTCCTTTTCCCTCCTAACTCTACAGCTCTGCTTTCCTTACTCTGTGTGTTTTCTCCTGAAGCTACTGGGCTGATTATGCAGTAATGATTAAGGCGAAAGGAGCACGTGCACTCTTCATGTGTGAAGGCACCAGTGTGTGGCACAGCCGTCATTACATATGAGCCGCCTGTGGGTGCATATCCACGCACAAATGCACGATCTGGCAAAAACGGAAATCATACTGGAATAGCAAACCAAGGATACCTAGGTCAGAATCCTCTCGGCTCCACCAATGATTGCAAAGTTTGGAAAAATGAAAAAGGCCTCTGGGGGAGGGGCGGGGAAGGGGAAACAAAACCACAAAACACATTTCATCTGGCTTCAATGGAGCTCTCTGAAACTGAAGCAAAAACCAGGGGGCTAAAAACCTCTGTTGGCTGGAGTATTTACTGCATCCTGAACTACTCTTTCAAGTACTCGGCTTATCATTAAACATTAATTTCCCTAGAAACTGGAGCTTTCACTTCTTGTAGCTGTAGCAATTAAGGACAGTTTTGGCTAGGCAGCCCTGACTTCCCAGCAAGACTCTGAGAGCTCTGTGGCCTTTCCTCAACTATCGCATTGCAGAGAGAGCTTTGCTAATTTACAAGCCTTGTTATTTTTCTCGGAAACACAAGATAAATCCTGCCCCAGTGCAACAACCCAGGTCAGATCTGTAAACATAATTCTGGTAATAAACAAACTGTAATTGTCAAGAAACAGCTATAGTTATTGATTAAGCGCCTCTTTACCTCCAAACAAAGCACCTTATTATCTCCAGAAGTGTGCTTTTTATTTTTTTTTATTCATCTGTCCTATAATTGCAAGCGTGGAGCCAGCGGTGTTTGATACGCCCATCTCCGTAGTGTTTATACTCAAGAAAGCCACATAATGCCTTAGAAACCTGGTTTCATTCATATGGCCATCTCTGTCTCAGGAAGAGATGAGTGTCTCACCTGGTGGGTGCAGGGACAGACAGGTGACTTCACTAAAGTCACCAAATGATCCAGAGGGCTGCCCAAGAACAAGAGTCTAGTTCCAAAGCCTGGGCTATTTCCTTTACTCACGTCACACCTGGCACTCTCTGTTGTCATCACCAACCCATATTTTATATAAAAACACACCGGGGCTTGTTGACCTCGTGTGTCATTTGAGGCTGAGGAAGATCATGCACCTGCCATAGAGACCTGGGACAAGCTGAATCATTCCTCTTCAGTGAGAGATTGTCTCTACCTCAATCGAGGCTGCTGTTGGTTTTCAATTAGCCATGTAAATTGAGGGGAACAGATACTAAAAACACACGATAATCAGGGAGTCATTAATAGCTATAAAGATTTGTCTCCAAGGAACGTTCATGGCAGCATTTTCATAAGAAAAAACCTAACCCCTTTTCTCTCAAGGGATTTCAGAACTAAATAAAAGAAAGCTTTCTTGATGAAAGGCAGCTAGTCTGTTTTTTAAAAAGAGTAAAGCCGCCAGACATTCCTTACTATGAAAGAACAACAATATAAAAGCCGACAAAAGATGACACTGTTACCAAGTGCGCATTTATAGGAGAAGCAGCATTTATGGGAGGAAGGTGCTGAGTTCTGAGCCAGGTCCAGGGAGCCCAGGGGGTGGCGGGAGCAAAGTTGACCCTGGTACAGACCTGAGAGGTCTCATCACTGGCTGGGGAGTGGGTGACAGTCACACGGAACTCACACGGGATCCCAGTAAGAATAAGACCTAGTTTTGAGAAAATATGAGATTTTTTGAAATATCGGGTAGAAAGCAAACACCAGACTCTACAGATCCAAGCAAAGCATTTGGAAACCGCACCGATGGGAGGCAGACAGTTTCTCAAAGAGACCAGCACTGCAGACTAAGCCCTTGCAGTTACTAGCTGGGAGACACTGGGTGGGTCGCTTTTCTGAGCCCGGGTTTCTCCTCAAGGCTGTTGTGAGTATTATATGAGTTCATATGTAAGAAGGGTAACATGGCCCTTGGCATAGAATAAGCTCATAATACACACCCACAAACATTATTGTTGCTGTTAACATTATTACTATTTTATTGCAAAAGATGTTTTCCCAATCCTTTATGTGCGAGCTACATTTAGTGATTCCCTTCCAAAAAGTGTAGTATGGAGAGGCTGAAAAAAGAGTGACTTTATGATGAAGAAACCTGACAAACACCACTTCAGCATGATGATCAAGATCAACAACAGTGACAAGTCAAGTTGATAGTTTGTACTCTCAACTTGATATGATGAGAACAGCACTTTCCCCTGTGGTCTTCCTCCCCAAACCCATAGCTCCAGCCTAACCATGAGTAAAACACCAAGCAGATCCCAATAAAAGGGACATTCTACAAATGCATAACCAGTACTCCACAAAATTGTCAAGGTCATTGAAAACAAACAAACAAAAGCCTGAGAAAACTGTCACAGCCCAGAGGAACCTAAGAAGATCTGATGACCAAGCGTAATGTAGTATCCTAAATGGGATGCTGGAACAGAAACAGGACGTTAAGGAACAACTAGGAAATCCAAACAAAGTATACAGTTTACTTAATAACAATGTATTGATATTGGTTCATTAGTGGTGATAAAGGTAACATGCTAAAGTAAAACGTTAACAGTAGGGGAAACTGAGTAGCAAGGTGTATAGGCATTTTCTGTACTATCTATGCAACTTTTCTGTAAATCTAAAACTATTCTACAATAAAAAGTTTAAATAAATAAGAAGCTGAAATGCCACCTGGGAGGGATGTTTTAAGTGGTTCAGACACCAAAGGGGCAGATATTAGACTTTACACATTCTCTGGATCCAACACTAAACTAGCATGGGGTCACTTTTTACCTTGGACAGCCCCCTGGCCCACCTCTTTGACCTGGGTCTATTTTCTTAATGTGGATACCACCCACTCCCCATGCTATGGGGTCCTGTCCCCTAAACACTGTATGCTAATAGCAGCTTTTCCCCTTCCAGCTGCCTTAAAAACAAGATGCCTGCCTGCACAACTCACATCCTTTCACTTTAAATATCTTGTCAGGGAAACAGCAGATAAGCAATACCATCAGTGAGATTTTACAAGACTTAAGTCAAAGCGCAGTTCTCTTTGTGAGACGGTAACTCTTAAAAGTGACTAACATTTACTGAGCACAGATTCAATGCCAAACAACAGTCTGAGCGCTTTACAAAGTAATCTCATTCAATCCTCACAACAGGCTACAAACAAGTTAGGATTTCCATTTTACGGATGAGTAAATCGAGGCACAGATTATTTAAGTGACTTGTGCAAGGTTATACAATAATAATGGCTAACTTCAACCCAAGCTATTCTATTTCCAAAACCCAATACGAATGAAATTTAGGAAATGTCCCCCTCTGCACAGCAAGTTGGACATAAAATTCAGTCAGGGTAGAATGATGGGTCTTCAATCACTTATCCCTATACATCCAGGGTGTGATTCTAAATCTGAGGCCTCCCAGACAAATCAGGATGAATGCAGCTGCTTCAAAATGTCAAAACTTATATTCCTTAACTGATGTATTTTCATCAATTAATTCACTACATATATTTCTGACTCTACCTCATTTCCGAATCTCAGTCATCAATTGCCCTATTTCTCTCACTTTAAACCCAAGCTTTGGTGCAAGACTAAAATAGGAGTGCAGATGGGCTGCAACTGTCTGTCACCTACATTACCTTCTCATTCAAAATAGCTGAAGATTAAATGAATTGATTTTTAGGCTTTGCCAAACTACCTAGTTTCTGAACAACCTTTTGGAAATGTTATAAATCCCTCCAGATTGAATAATGCCCATTCAAATGGTCTTATTCCACAGGTGAAATGTTTACCTAAGGCTTGCTTCAAAATAAAAACAACAGGAATAATAATAATTAGGTTTGTTGAGCATTTCCTAAGGAATTGGACTAAATGGGTGCTTTGCACTAACAATTGTGATCTAATAAGGCATTATCTCCATTTTATGGTTGAAGAGACAGGCTTAGAGAGGTTAAAAAGCTTGCTCAAAGTCACACAGGTAGTAAGTGGAAGAGGGATTATTTGAGCACAAATTCACCTGATCCAAAACTTAAGGACTTTCCACTAACCCACAAGCACCCTTCCCACTTGTGATCTTTGCCCAGTGACCCATGGCCTTACTGTTGCATTTCTCCCCCCTTGCAATGGTCCTGTTTTGCGTAGCACTTTCTTAAGTCCTGGGTGTTGGCTTTCTGAACCGATAAAAATCGCCATGTTACGTGGAGAAGCCCAAAGTGCTGCGCTGCGGCTGGGTAACACCCATGCATCTCACCTGGGGCCCTCTGAAAAAAATCCCTCGCCTCCTATCCTTTGGCAGGTAACCTGCAGCAAGCTACTTAACCTGAAAACCCCCAGACAAACATAATGCTGGCTGTCCTGTCTACCTAACATCTGTTAAACATACACTGGTAATTCTGGAAGAAGCTTAATTCATAACTGTGTTTTTAAATAAAAGCTTACTGGGGAAGATGGGACATTTTCTACATAATCCACAAGCATCAGCTGCGTAGATGCCCATGACAAGCACCAGGTGAGGCACATTCACTCCAGGATTTTATTTAACACTCAACAATCATATGGTGCAAAGTATCGCTGATCTCATTTCACAGATGAGATCATTGCAGTTCAAAGATGGTAAAAGACTTAAAAGTATATAACATAACATAATTAACTGAAGGAGCAGGCCTTCAGTGTATATAAAATATGTTAAAGGATTTGTTAAAATTGTGAAGAATAAGACCAAGAAATTTGAACTGGATGTACAAGCAGCAGCATCCACCCTCAGCTTGCTGCCTCCCTTTCTCTAATCCCCTTTTCATAAAGTTCAAAACTTTCTCTATATACTTGCCTTTAAACCAAATTTTCCATTAACTTTTCTTCCTAACGGGGCTTTTATCCCCCACACCACATGCCTTTCTCCTCCACTGTGCAAAACCCACCAAACATTGCTGTCCATATTGAAAAACCACACCCTTTTGATCTTCAGCACAAATCAATAATCCGTCTTGGGAAATGGATTTCCTCTCCCTTCAAGCTTCGGCGTCTGTAATCAGCTTCTGAAGTCAGAATGCAGCAAGGCTGGGAGAGAATCTTCTGTGCCTTTTATGAACACTGATAAGTCAGCCAAGAAAGCCTGAATGATACAAATGCCCTGCTGCAGAGGTTTTGTTTGGGAGCAAGAAAGATACTCCAGGGGGACGAAAATAAATCATTAATGACATTGCCTTCCCCATGATGTGCTTTGTTGATTTCCTGGGAATGCAATGCACGTGGCACCTTGGACACAGTGAGGGGCCTGGTATTTGAGCCTGAAGAACTGGTTGGCTTGGCTCTGCGCTTACCAGGTACACAGCCTTGGGCAGGTCATTTAACCTTTCTGAGTCCGTGTCATCAGACATGAACTGGAGCTGGCATTCTTTCTTTGCTGGTACATACTCCAGCTTGTACATGAGCCATAAATCTAAAAGTCATCCTGTTTCTTTTCTTCCTTATCCCAGCACCCAATCTGTCTCTGAATTCTGTTGATTCCACATCTTAAATCTCTCTCAAATCTCCTTATCTCCATTCCCACTAGCTACATTAGTTGGCATCATGATGTCTTAGACGGATGCTACATCCTCCTAGCCCAGCTCCCTGTTCCTAGTCTAACACCAAAAATCAATTCTCTTCTTCCTTCTCACTGCATCCAGTTATCTTGCTAAAGTGTACGTCCCATCGTCTTGCTTCTGATTAAAATCATTATGACTCTCCATCATTGATAGAATAAAGTACAAATTTACCAACAGAGTACAAAGCCCTCTATGACCTCGATCTTACCTACCTCTATATTAATAAGGAATCTTTCAGATGCAAGTAACAGAAACACCTGTGAAGCAGGTATAATAAAAAATGAGTACTTACCGGTTTAGGAAACTAAAAAGCCTGGGGCAGGCCAGGCACACCTTAGTCCAAAGGCTCACATGATTTCATTAGGAAGCTGTCTCTTTCCGTCCTTTGCTTTGCTTTCCTCCATGGCGACTTTATTCTTCATTAGGCTCTGATCTCACTTAATATCAAATTTGCCCCTAAATTTGTGCTCACCTGGCACCTATTTAGCAATCTCCATCCTCCTCACCATCCCACCCTCCGCCTCAAGAGAGTGTATTTTTCTCACTAATTTCACTAAAAGCCACAAGGCAAAATCCCAGTTGTTTTCCTTGGGTCACTTGCTCAACACTTGCAAATATTGTCCCTTAGGAGAAGCAGAGTGGCGAGGCAGGCACATGCAGGAGGCTTAAGAATAGGGTTACCTGCACACAAACAATTAGACTGCTATCACCAAAATAAGAGGAAATGAATGTCAGACTGGCCAAAAAAAATTTTATTATTCTTATCCAGAAGAACTTCTCTCCTACTCCAGGCTCCAAAGTTAGTGGCTTACAACCACCATTTTATCTTGTTCATGATTACTTGAAGATCAAGAAGTTGAAAGGGCTCAGCTGGGAAGTTCCTGGTTGGCCTCTTTCCTGTGGTTGCAGTGAGATGTCAGCTGGGGCTGTAGACACCTGAAGGCTCCCCGGGGCTGAGTGTCCAAGGTGGCTCCTCATCAGAATGACGGCTGATGCAGTCAGGTGGGCGCTCAGCTGGGCTGGCGACGGAATGCCCACGCGCGGCTTCCTCAGCACGAGAAGCTCGGAGTGGACGGACTTCTTACGTGGTTGCTGAGGGCTCCAAGCACTGGCATTCCAGCTAAAAGGGGGAGGGATGCTACATCACCTATGCTGACCTGGCCTCAGAAGCCAGGCAGGGCTACTTTTCTGCACTCTATTGTGTACAAGGATTCTCAGAGTCAAGGAGAGGGGACATAGACTGCACCTTTGGACAAGAAGGGAGTCAAATAATTTTCAACAATCATTTTCTATTGTTCTTTGAACATGTCCCCACCATTTCCACATGTTGTGGCTTTAGGGCTGTGCACCTCTCTGTCCGGAATGTCCTTTTCCTCTTCTCTACCCACTAAGCTCTACTCACCCGACAAGACACTCCCTACACAACCCCACTGCAAAGCTTCTCCTCTGCCCTCCACATGGTAGTGTCTGTCACTTCCTTTGCACCACGGCGCTCCAAATACATCCCCTGTTAATGGCTCCTTTTGATGATATATTGCTGTGGTCCCCAACTCCCTGCCCGCAGACCGGCACCAGTCCGCTGCACAGAAGGAGGTGAGCAGGAAAGAGAAGCCTCATCAGTATTCACAACTGTTCCCCACTGATTGCAACACCGCCTGAGCTCCGCCTCCTGCAGATTGGCAGCGGCCTTAGATTCTCATAGAACACGAACCCTACTGCAAACTGCGCCTGCGAGGGATCTAGGTTGCGCGCTCCTCATGAGAACCTGATGCCTGATGATCTGAGCTGGAGCTGAGGAGGTGATGCCAGCGCTGTGGAGTGGCTGCAAAATCATCCCCAAACCATCTCCACTCCACCTTCTATGGAAAAATTGTCTTCCATGAAACCAGTCCCTGGTGCCAGAGAGGTTGGGGACCGCAGATATATTGTCCAACTTTTTGCCCCTGTCTCTATCACTAGGCTATAAGCTCCTTGAAGGCAGGAACCAAATTTTATTTCCTTCTGTATTTCACATGCCAACTGTCTCTTAGAGGCCCTCAGGCCGTGTTTGCCAAATGACAGAATTAGATTATATAGCCAAGGAGTTTTTCAAATGTTAAAGTGCTAGTCAAACAAAAGCTGTCATTATTTACAAGATAAGTGAGCCTTTGACTGAAAAAAAGCAATAGCTTCTGGTGATGGCTTTGCAGCTGACAAATTCTAAATGGATACTCCATTTAACTGTTTTTTTTTTTTAAATTAAGATTTTTTTTCTTTCTTTCTTCGGCTTAAATACTAGTGACATATAATAGTTTTTTCCTTATACTGTATCTGTGTTTTGAGTCCCGGTTCCCCAGGTTTTAAACAACCAGTCCCTCTCCGTGAGTCTGCTTAATCAGGCCAATCCTTCTCTACATCCTTAGAGCTTTGTACCTAATTCTTTTTACTGCCTAATTTTCCTATATATGTGCGTGTATCCCACACACTGATACATATTTTCTACATACCTCTAAAATAAGTAATAAAAAATTTGAAACGTTGATAGAGTATCTGAAGCTAATGCCCTTACAGGAAACTCAACTAGCTAAAGAACAAGTGAAATGTGTTCAATCTCAGTAATAATCATAAAAGTGATCATTAATATCTTAATGAAAACCCATTTCACACCCGTATGACAGGCAAAAATATTTAAAGTATTGAAGAAGATTTGAAGAAATAGGATATTTTACATGTTGATGGTATGAATTGATACAATCCCTTGGGGAAAAATCTGACAACACATAATTAAGTTAATTAAGTTAAGAACATTCATATCCCATCACCCTGCAATTCCACTTCTAGGAATATAGGGCCACTTCCGCAGGTTCATCACCTGACAAGCAAATAATTTGTGGCATATTCATAAGACGGACCATTATAAAGCAGTAAAAATAACCAATGCTACAGGTATCAACACGAAGGGATCTGAAAAAGATCACCTTGAGGGGAAAAAAAAGCAAGTTACAGGAAAATGACCCTCTGACACTATTTATCTATAATTTTAGAACAGGAATACTTACTTAGCTTAACATAAATGTGTAGTAAAAGTATATAGAGCTAATGTAAATGATAAAACTACCAAAATTAGATTTGTAGTTACCTTTGCAGGTAAGAGAAGAGATTCAACTGGATTGTTCATGACATTTATTCCTAACCAGTGATGGATACCTAGTGTTTGCTATACTGTTCCTGATACCTTTTTGTACGTCCCAAATAAGTATATTTATAATAATTAATAATTTTTCAACAGAGAAAAGTTTCACACTATTATGGAAAGATGCTTAGAATACATCACAAGCAAACAAAGCAAAACGCATACAAACACACACTTATGTGCCCCACCCACTGAACAAACCTCAAGGTCACGAAAAGCCACATGCAGAGGAGAAGAGTGGAAAGATACACTACAATGTAATGTCAACAGTAGTTGGCAGTTGGTTTCGGATTATGATTGCTTTTCATTTGTTTATTTATTTGTGTTTTCTGCTGCATTTTTTGTAGTGAACATAATTAGCTCTTAATGAATCTGTTGCCTTAAAAAATATTTTCAAATGTCATGGTTGTAATAAATAGTGGCAGTCGATCCACTTGTCCTGGTATGTCTTTAGGAAGCAAACACAATCAGAAAAATGCTCAGAGCTGCACCTCTATCTTATTTATTACTTATTACTTATCTATATACGATACCATTGGACCCAGTTGAGAAAATAATTTTAAAACAGGACAATATCCCAATCCTCTGTGAGCTTACCCATGAAAAACGGATGACAAAAAAGCAAAACAGGCCTATAAATTGAGCATAAAAAATTGCATTTGAATTTCGTGCTCTTTGACATTTAGACAGAAGGCTGGTCTCCACTCTGCCTTTTTGATTCTGGGGAAGAGCTAATGCCTTTAACGAGAGTGTGAAATAGCTGTCCAAACATGTCTTTCTTGCCACTGCCTTTATTCACACCAAATGTTCTACTTTCCTTTTCAAAGGAGGAAAAGATAGCTGCGGTGCTATCTTCCCCCAGCTCTGGGCAATGGATATAACCGAAGCCTGATTTGTGTTGGGGTTTTGTTTTTAACTCACCTCCTTAGCGAACATGTCTCCTCGCCTTAGAGCAGCCAGCGCCGTGTGGGTGTTCCGTGCTTCCATAACTTGCTATCCAGCCCACCTCGTGATGACACAGAAATAACCAAAATGTTGCACGTTTTCCTGCAGGATTTCACTCCTACTGAAAAAAAAAAAGGATATCCTAAGTTACGTAAAGGAAATCAAAGTGTTCTGGAAATATAAGAAACGGTTGTCAATCTGGTTGGTCCTTTTACAAATGCCTCGGGAGGAGCTGATCATTCTATAATCCACACCACCTGTATTGAGGGTCCTTGTTAATGCATGCTCAAAATATAACACCTAAACCTTATTTGGTGCTCACCAGTGCTCTGAATTGTGTTAAATGCTTTATATGCATCATCTCAATGAATCTTCCTGGCAACTCTATTAGGTAGATTCTATCTTATTGGCTCCAGGCTATAGATGAGAAAACTGAAGCTCAGAGAGAAGTGGCTTGTTGAGGCCATAAAACTAGTAAATGATGGGGCTGGGATTTGGACTCAGGTAGCCTGTCTGGTGCCTGAACCTCTCTGCAGCTGTATCAGACTCACTCAGTGAGTCGGTGCTTTCACCTGCATCATGCCTTCTCCTTCTCTTCCTATAGCCATTAGTGGTGGATATTGTAACCCTGTTTACTGATGAATTAACTGAGTCTTTGCGAGATCGAATAACTTGCCCAAAATCCCAGAGCTTTCTAACTTCAAAATCTATGCATTTTGCACAAGGCCACATGCTTTTTCATAGACCCAGAGCCAGAATAGAGTGATTCCAAATCCCTCTTCCGCCCTCTGTTTCTCCATCTGCAAAAGAAAGGAAATCATATTTTTTCTCTTGAAAACCTCAATGGTTTTTATGGGAAGCCAATAAGATTCAATGTAAAGAAATTTGAAAAGTATGAAGACATAAGGGATTCATATTTGCACCCATATTTCAGCTAAGTTTCCTTACCCGGCATCAACAATTAGAAAATGCCAAGTCTCTCCCACTTGTGCTCATGGAGCTGTGAGTGATAATGCATTGCCTATTTTCCACCATGGCAGGACTCATATAATCTTCCAGTATCCAACCTTTTCCTAGACAGCCCTTTGCTTTAAGACTAAGCTGTCTTCATCCTCGGGTTCAAGGGTGGACCCTGACAGATCTAAATAATCTAAGTTATGTCAGTCTCCTGAACATAATGATTTCTTCAGACAAGAAAGGCAGCACATGCACCCCCCTGACTAGGAGATTTAACTAAATGTGAGTCAATAAGGTGGGCACTGATGAGATGGGATATAGCTACGAAACCCGAAACCACGCTAGCCACTGGCTGCTAGAAGAGGGGCTGGTCATTGGTCAATACTGACACCAACAAAAGTGGTAAAAACTTCATAAATGTTATTATGCTAAAGTTTTTGACAGTTTCTGTCCAAAATTTGATGTTCTTATACCTTTATTTTAGGTATTATTTTTAGGATATCTTCATTTAAACTTGCATATTCAATCTCTAATTTATCCCTGCTACAGAAGTCACCAATATTATTTCATCTAATTATTAATAATTTGCATGAAGAGGCAATCTCTTTTTTACCTAGTTATTGTCTTATTGTCTCATTTTCTTTTTTTTTCTTTCTTTTTTTTCCTTAAGAGATGGGGTCTCACTCTGTCATTCAGAGTCATCATAACTCATTGCAACCTTGAACTCTTGGGCTCAAGAGATCCTCCTGCCTCAGCCTCTAGAGTAGCTGGTACTATAGGCACATGCCACACACCTGGTTAGTTTCTGTATTTTTTGTAGAGATGGGGTCTTGCTATATTGCCCAGACTGGTCTCAAACTCCTGGGCTCAAGTAATCCTCCCCTCTCCGCCTCCCAAAGTGCTGGGATCATAGGCATGCGCCACCATGCCTGGCCTCATTTTCTAAAGCTCTAAACTTTTATGCCTATTTTGAGGGCAGGGAAGAGGCATTTCCCAGCCCTGTATTTCACAATTAATATTTGTTAAGCATAATTCCCTGAAATTGACATGTTCTCTCTAGCCTTCATCTGACTTTGTGAATTTGTAGCATCTTTTCCTTCACTGGGGAGGGCCACTATTTAATCCTTCAGTTTATGCATGTAAAAAAGAAATATTAGCAAAATCAGATAAATAACTTGTTTTTTAGCATTAAAATGCTATTGTCAAATAATTGTACACCAACACCCACAAAATAAAGCCATTTCTTACATCTTCTTTAAAAAGGAGTTTTGAAATCGAGAAAAGATAAGTGGGAATGGTTTACTCCACTGCAGGATCGGCCCTTGTATAAGGAGTTTGTTTCTCCATTTGTGTCTCCTACTCCCAAATTGTGTGGCTGATTTCCTGTGGTCAGGAAAAGGAGCTAATTTACATTAACTAGCACCCAGCAACTTTCTGTCCTTACAAGCTTCTTTTGTCCATCACAGCAGCCACTGCCCCAGTCCAAGGCCCCATCACACTCACCTGTATCACCACAATGGACTTCCCATCACTGCCCTCTTCGTCCTCTTTCTCCCTCCTCCAGTTGCTACGCCTTGTGGCTACAGACCTACCTTTCTCAAGGCAAATCTAATGATCACATCCCTCTCCTTTGTAAAGGACCCTCTCATGGGCTGTCCATTACCCTCGGGATAAAATTCCAACACCACGGCCCAGCGGTCAAGGCCCTTCGTTAGCTGGCCCTGGCCTGTGGGCGGACAGCCCATGTCTGGCCACTTACGTTGCCCATCTCTGTTCTACTTACTCATTGCAGTTACAATATTGAATCACACCCTCCGACAAAAGAGAGTGGGGTCGACTTTGTTGTTTAATTTATAAGTTAAAAAAAACTTTTAGGAAAATGAGAGGGTTTTTTTCTATATATTTTTTCTAAAAGTAAACCAACACACACACAGATAGTGCTTTGCAGTGACTGGCATTCAATTTTGTGTACAGCAT
>CAUYRT010029450.1:0-29370 GCA_963574885.1 Lepilemur ruficaudatus
GAAATTAATTGGTCAACTAAAAATATATGGAAAAAATTAGCCGGGCATGGTGGCGCATGCCTGTAGTCCCAGCCACTCGGGAGGCTGAGGCAGGAGGATCGCTTGAGCTCAGGAGTTTGAGGTTGCTGTGAGTGAGGCTGATGCCACGGCACTCTACAGCCCGGGCAACAGAGTGAGACTCTGTCTCAAAAAAATAAAAATAAAAAAATAAAAAAAATTTACAGTTGCTGACAGTAATATCTGTGTAACTCATCTGACAATTAATTTGAAAAATTAACTTAGACTAATGTGTTGTTGCAGTTGAGTAAGTTTTAATGAATTTTCTGGGGTTTTCAGCTTAAATATGACTAGAATGCATTTATTTACTTTTAACCTTTTTATTGTGAAATATAACATATACAGAAAAGTACATGAAACAGATGTTCAGGCAGGGTGTGGTGGCAAGCACTTACAGGCCCAGCTACTCAGGAGGCTGAGGCAGGAGGATCACCTGAGGCCAGGAGTTTGAGGTTGCAGTGAGGTATCATGACATCACTGCAATCTAGTTCAGGCAAAAAAGTGAGACTCTATTGCAAAAAAAAAAAAAAAAAAAACAGATGGTCAGTTTAACAATTTGTTATAAAGCAAACATCAGTGGAACTAGCATAGCAGGTCAACATATAGAGTATTGCTAGCACCCCAGAAACCCTTTATATATTACCCTCTCCAATTATAACTCCTTTCCTTTACCCTTAGAGGTAGTCATAATCTTGATTTTTACAGTATTCATTTCTTTTTAGTTTTATCACCTAAGTGTGTAGCTGTAAACAATATAGTTTAATTTTGTCTGTTTTTAAACTTTGCATTATAAGTAGAATCATGCAGTATATTCTTCAGAGTGTGCTAATACTTTAATACTGTATTCATTTTAGCCATTCAACAATAAAAGTGGCCAAAGTAGACTGAAGTAATGGGATACTGAGCAGTGTTCAAACTTGTCTTCAATAAAATTGCTCCATGAGTGACCTGTCACATGATTGGTGCCTTTTCTTGCCCTTTAAACATATTTCTACCATGCAGGTGCCTACTGACAGTTATGGCAGGTGATGAAAGGTATAGCATTTGGCATGGAAAACAGATTTCTCAATGTCTCTTTAAGACCTTACATCACCCTGTAAAATCACATAAATTTTATTGTGATAGGATTGGTTGTTTATATTTTATACAGATTAATTATAAAGATTCCAATAAATGTAAATGTTAATGTAGATATATAGTAGATATAGATATATATCTGTATATATATAGTATAGATATAGATATATATATTTATAGTAGATATATATATACATACATGTGTTCCCACCTTCAAGAAACACTTTAATCACCTAAGACATTTGATTTTATAGAAATAATACTTTGTTTTTCAGGTGAAACTTCCACCGATGATGGAAATCATAACTGCTGAGCAGCTGATGGAATATTTAGGTTAGTGTTGAAAAGTGGATGATTGTATATCTCTTTCAAAATAAAACAAAGTTTTCGAAGCTAATGTATTAGCCAGTCTCACCTTTCTGAAGTGCTATTAAGTAATCTATTTTAAAATTATAGAATCTGTTAATAATTTTTTATCAGTATATTCTTGAATGTTATAGTCTTACTGACCAATAATTCTGTAATATAAATAAGGAAACTGGGTGACATCTAGAAAACAAGATACATATTCCAGTAAATTATAAAGTGGGACATGGCACAGAATCTTTGACATTGCATGTAGAAGGATATCAAAAATATCGTGTAGCCGGGCCCGGTGGCTCACGCCTGTAATCCTAGCACTTTGGGAGGCCAAGGCGGGCGGATTGCTCAAGGTCAGGAGTTCGAAACCAGCCTGAGCAAGAGCAAGACCCCGTCTCTACTATAAATAGAAAGAAATTAATTGGCCAACTAAAATATATAGAAAAAATTAGCTGGGCATGGTGGCACATGCCTGTAGTCCCAGCTACTGGGGAGGCTGAGGCCAAAGGATTGCTTGAGCCCAGGAGTTTGAGGTTCCTGTGAGCTACGCTGATGCCACGGCACTCACTCTAGCCCAGGAAAAAGAGTGAAACTCTGTCTCAAAAAAAAAAAAAAAAAAGAAAAGAAAATCAGATGTCCACAGCAAGGATGAGCCATTTGTTGTCAAGACTGACTACGTATTTACTTTTTTAAAGGCCAAAAAATACAGTGGATATTTTTTTGTGTCATTTAGATCGGCTCTTTTTTCAATGGCATTTATTTTTTCATTAATTAGAAGTAAATGATGTTGGGCAGGTGGGAGCGGGGGAGGGGATGGGCAAATGCACACTAACGGGTGTGGTGCGCTGTCTGGGATGGGCACGCTGGTCGCTCTGACTTGGGCGGTGCAAAGGCAATATTCATAACCTAAATGTTTGTAACCCAGTAAATTTTTGAAATAAAAAAATAATAAATAAAATAAAATGTCTATGAAATATTTTTGTAAAAATGGTAAATGTTTGTGGTAGGATGTCGGCCCCCAGGATCTCGTGTTATGCCTGCGAATACGTCAGTTTCAAGGCAAAAGAGGATTAAGGTTGCAGATGGAATCCAGGTTGCTAATATCAGGTGACTTTAAAATAGACTGCCCGGGATTATCTAGATGGGCCTGGGGACCTTAGAAGTAGACTAGGAAGGCGGGGGAGTCAGTCAGAGAGGGTCCAGGAACAAAGAGGCAGGGGCGACTTGAGGTTTCAGAGGAATTTGACTCACTGGCTTTGAAGAAAGAGAAAGGGGGCCATAAACCCAGGAATGGGCGTTTGTCGCTGAGAGCGACCCTCTCTGACAGCCAGCCGTGAAACAGACACCTCAAAGCAACCTACAACGCAAGAACCGAATTCGGCCAATGACCTGAATGAGCGAGGGGGTGACTCAGCCCCAGAGCCCTGGGACAGCCCCACCCTGCTGACGCCTTAGTTTCTGCCCAGTGAGACGGCACCAGACATCGGCCCTGCAGAACTACAAAATCACAAATTCGTGTTGTTTATGATAATTTGTTAGAGCAGCAACAAAACTAATACAATGTTCATTATAAAAATTTTAGAAACTATATAAAGCACAAACAATAAAGCAAAAACCATCCATATTTTTGTTATCCTTAGATAATCACATTTTGGGGCAGATATATGTCTATCTATTTAGCTACCTTAGCCCAGTGAACATCATACTGGATACACTTTTAATAAGTGATTTTTTGTTTTTACTGAACAGATAGATATCAACAATTTCTCATGCTAATAAATCCTTTCTAAAAACATAATGGAACTGCTTACGTAGAGGTCACACAGGGTGTGGGAACTGGGTGGTGGGGAGCAGGAACCCCTTCCAGGCAGAGAGTGTAGGAGTCTGGCAGGTGAAGACCGTAGGACGGCTTTCATGGCAGAGGGAACAGTACGGACAAAGACGTGGAGGGCCAAGCCCAGAGCACAGTTCCTGCAACAGCAGTTTAGAGTCCCAGACGGGAGCAGGGGCCGGGGCGTGGGGGGACGGAGGAAGCCTGGCGCTGGAGTCAGACTTCCCAGGACCTTCGCCGCGGAGCGCACCTTCCCAGAGACCACCCTCTTATCTGGGTCTGGTCGCTGTTTCCTTCAGGAGATTCCTTTTTGACAAATGACTTATGACTTCCCTCTGAAAGAGAGATGCATTCTCTACTCCAGGAAAAAACTGTGTAAACCAGATTTTTTAGAACAATGCTCCGACACCAGAAAACCGCATTCCAACGACAACGGCATCAAAACAGCCATTACCTGGGAGCCTTTGGGAAAAATGGACAGCGTCCTAATCTTTTGACAGCAACCTGCCGCGGGAATGCAATTTGCCGACACAGAATAAGCACGTTTAATTCTTACTGACTTATAAGCCAGTCTTGGGGTCAGGCGTGATGTGTCAAGCATACACATCCTGGAACTGTGACCCACAGGTGTTTTCCAATCTGGGTTTTCTTGTAAAAACTTGAACTCCAAGCAGCTGCTCAGATGGGCCGCAGACATGTTGGTGGGGAGTTCCTTACGTCCTATGGGACACAGAACAGACCAATACTCTTCTGCAAGCACCCTTGCTGAGGTCCCGTTTGGCGCATTTTTGCCAAGAAGATGACCTTCAGCCATGGGGGCCACATTTTCTTGCTCTTTCCCAAGCAGAAGATAGGACAGCAGGGTCTCTCTTTGCTCACAATAGTTCGAAGACTATATCCTGTAATAATTCTGTAATCTCTACTCTCGTCTCCAGACTGCAGGGGATGAGCCTCGCTGAACAGCCCCTGGCACCGACCAGTGTTGCATCTCCCCAGGTGGGGGGCAGTCTGTGGTCCTCGCTTTCTCTGGGCCCTGAGTGTGTGTCAATTTCCACCTGCCACGTTGTCTGCAGACCAGCGTCTGATTCTGCAAAGCCCCTTCTCCCTGCTTCTTCCCTAAACTAGCTTCCTAATCCAGCCCTAATTCCACCTGGGCACTCCCTCTCTGCTCTTTAAAACATCAAAGAGCAGCTGCTCTTTCCAACATAATGGTTGTCTTTGTTATTCCTGCACGACTGGAACCTTTAAAATGTCACTGCCTTGCAGATCTCATTTGGTATAAATGAAATGGATTTTAAAGGTAAAACTTGCACTTGGAGGTTTATTCTTGGGGATTGTGTCTCTTTTTGCCTTCTGCCAGCTTACCCCTTGGGTCCGACACCTTGACATAAACTTACGGTTTCTCTTGCAAATCCTGGAGAGCCCTGCAGTTTCTAAATCTTCCCTACCTGAATTTACAGAGAGAGACATGCTGAGGACATGCTGCCGCTGCAACTGTGCATTCGGCATCGAGAATATCGCTAATGGTTTTTTGCAAGTAAGGTTGGATGCATTGTGTTAGATTCAACCAATTCCGTCATGTCCTGGGTGGCCTCCACCAGAGCCCGGTCACCAAGTCCGACTCTGCTCCTTGGGAGCAGTCAGCTCGGTCTCTCTGGCCTGCTCAGGGGTTGGAGCCTGCATCCCAGCGTCTGCCCTGCCCTCCGTCCAAAGTCATGGCCGACTTCCGCTGACCAAGCTGGGGCCCGACTGGGCTCAGACTCTGAAAACACCCGAGAGGACACTGAATCTTTCTGGCCATCAAAGCAGCCTTGAGCGGAAGCCTGGGGTGATCCATGAGGGCCACATGAGCCTCAAGCGATGTGAACGTGCAACCACGACCATTCACACAGTTTTAAAAGAGTCATTTCTCTCAAGGTCAGCAACCATTGTTCCTAAAAATGGACCTTTTTGGAGGTGAGTCTTCACAATCAGGGTGCAGATGCCCCCCACTGCCAACCCACCCTCCACTGCACCCCCACCCTCCGGGTGTAATGGCCCTTCCGCTTCCGCGGGTACTTTTACCTCCAGTCTTGGTCCAGGTGACAGACAGGCTTATCTCCTACGGTCCCTGCTGTCCATGTGGTGGCTTCCAGGAATGCTGTGTCCGGAGTGATTCTGAGGCTGCACCTGGGGGTGGTGGGAGAGAAGAGCCATGGTCATGAGGGCTGCCTTCCATGGGCGGTGGGGAGAAGCCCCCCGTGCTCACTGCCTCTGTTTGGTCGGGACCCCAGGGCTCTGACAGGAGAGGTGAGTCTGGCTCACAGAGCAGACAGCTCCACGCTTAGCAGGGCTTCTTTCTCAGGGTTCCACTGGAGCCTTTTAGGGTCGCCCACCATGACACGCTCCCTCGCCGAGCCTCAGTCAGGGCCGCCGCGTCCAGAGCGTGGCCGTGCGCATCCCAGCGGGGCTGAGTTCTTCATGAATGCCATTAGAATGGACGCTCACTTGTGCTTTAAACGGGTGTTCTAGTTTTCATAACCATGTCTCTGTGGTGGGACATTTGGTTTATTGACCTTTTTTTCTCTTAAGAAGAATACTGTAACAACATTTTGTACATCTTGCCCTTTTAAAATTTTAGAATAGTTTCTTAGAATAGAGTCTCAGAAATAGGATGTTCAAAAGAAATGTACATCTTTAAAGCTTATATATATATATATTTCTAAGTTGATATTTCAAAAGACTATATCAACTTAGTGTCTAGCTAGGAATTTAAAAATTACTTTAAAAATTTCAGAGGTAAACAGTTCTAAATTATTCTTAAGATAACATATGTTGTTATTTTTATCTAATTACAAAGATAGAAAATTTGAAAAATACAGAATAACAAAAGAGGGAGAAAAAGAATAACATGAAGGTCACTAGGGGTAAAAGAACATGATTTCTGCAACTTACAATCAAACAGTTCAGAAAAATAATACTTATAATTTTATATAACATGCTTAATAGTACATATATTCATATATATCATACATATACATATAATTATATATTACATAAAACTATGTATTGTATGTAAGTTATATATGTAGTACTTACATATTATGCATATATTATATGATTGCTATTTCATACAGAGTCATGTAAGTATTATATATGATTGCGCGTGTGTGTGGAGAGAGAGGAGAGAGAAAAAACAATAAAGTGAATGTTGTGAAGTGTTAACGGTGGGTGAGCTTAGGTGAGGATATAAGGGAATTTCTTGTGCTATTCTTGCAACTTACATAAATGTGATATTATTTCAAAATAAAATATTAACAGATTTTGGATGCTATATTTCAGTGCTTTTTTCCTATGCATAAAACCATCATTTTCTGCCAATTTAGGTTTGATATAACTTAGCTTTTTCAGCAGCATGCTTTGTAATGTCATAGTCTACCATAAGTAGGTTGCCATGACCTTTATATACCATCTTATGGGTGTAAACAGTTTCCTTCCTGTAGAATTTTTAGGTTGTTTCCAATTTTTCCTTAATAAAAAAAGTATTTCAATAAGTGTCCCTGGACACAAATCTTTTATCACATCTTTGATAAATCCCCTTCCTGGGAATTGCTGGGTTGAAAAGCACCCCCTATCTGAAAAGCTGATAATACAAATTCCAAGTGTCCCTGGAAAATTTGTGCCAATTTGCTCTGCCCCTAGCAATGCAGGAGCACCGCTTTGTCAGTTGCCAAAAACAGCCCAGCTGGAAGCAGCTCAGGTGAGTTGCCGTCCACTGTAGGCTGGAGGGGGCATCTCAGGGCCTCCAGCTGCAGGAAGCACAGCCTGGCCTTGCGGACCTAGAGAGCCTGGGCGCTACGTCTGTGCATCTCCTCTCTGCAGCCATTCCCCAAGCTCCTCCCTCCGGTTGGCAGGTGGCAGCTTCTCTGCAAGGCTCTGAGTTCTGACTCCTCCTTCATCCAGCTCCCGGGAGCCTTTGCTTTGCTGTGGTGTGCACTCTGGCCCTGCTTTCTCCATGATAAGTCTAGGTCAGAGAAGTGGTGGGAGGGTGGGGTGGGCCGGGGAGAAGACACATTCCTAGAGCAGGGCATGGACAGGGCAGCAGTGACTCACACCTCCAAGTCACATCGCTCCATGTGCTTTCACTAATGATTTTCTTTGTATCTTGAAAGAAAGGAAGGAAGGAAGGAAGTAAGTAAGGAATGAAGGAAATTTTGTCTAGTTTAAATGTTTCATTATTTTTGTTGCATTTTTTGAAATAGCAGTGATGCTTAGCACTTTTGTATATTTGTTGACCATTTACATTTCTTCTGTGAAGGGCTTGTTCATGTCCTATGGCCATTTCTCTGTTAAAGTGTTTTTCCTTCATTGAGCTGTAGGAAACTTTTGTAAAGGATCTTCTTACCCATTGTCATATAGTATTTGCCCCATTTTGTCATTTGCCTTTTTAATTTTGTTGACAATGTCTTTTGACACTCAGCAGTGTTTTAGTTCATTCAGGCTGTTATAACAAAATATCTTAGACTGAGTAATTTATAAACAACAGAAATTTTTTGCTCACAGTTCTGGAGGCCGGGAAGTCCAAGACCAAGGTGCTAACAGATTCAATGTCTGGCAAAGGCTCTCTCTGCTCCATAGATGGTGTCTCTTGATGCATCTTCACATGGCAGAATGGATGAACAGCTCCCTGTACCTCTTTTATAGGGTCACTAATCTCATTTGGGAGGGCTCTGCACTCACAACTTAATCACCTCCTAATGGCTCCATCTCTTAATACTATACATTGGTAATTAAGTTTCAACATATGAATTTGGGGGGAACACATTCAGACCATAGCAGTTCCTCAATTTTGTGCAACCAAATCTAAGTCATTTCTTCCTTTTCCTCCCTCCCTCCCTTCCTTCCTTCCTTCCTTCCTTCCTTCCTTCCTTCCTTCCTTCCTTCCTTCCTTCCTTTCATCATAGCTTAAAATTTTTAGGAATCCTTCTGTTGCTCTCATTACAAAGGTTTTGGCTTCCATATGCTTACAAATTATGTATCTAGGCTGGGTACCATGCCTCATGCCTGTAATCCTAGCACTCTGGGAGGCTGAGGAGGGAGGATCACTTGAGCTCAGGAGTTCAAGACAAGCCTGAAAAGAACAAGACCCCCAACTCTACTAAAAATAGAAAAAAACAGCCAGGCATGGTGGTACACACCTGTAGTCCCAGCTACTCAGGAGGTGGAGTCAGGAGGATTTCTTGAACCCAGGAGTTTGTGGTTGCTGAGAGCTAGGCTGATGCCACGGTACTCTAGCCTGGGTGACAGAGAAAGACTCCGTCTCAAAAAAAAAAAAAAAAAAAAGACAAAACCCCCCAAATTATGTATGTATATATTTTCTTCTAGACACTGTAGTTTTTGCACTACACCCCTTCTCGGATGTACCTAGGAGTACCTACCCAGCACAGGGTACCAAGTAGGCACTTAATCAATAAGTGTTTGCTGTTGACTCAGATGAAGGATGATGAGAACCTTTATGGTCTAATGACCTTTGAAAATTATTTGCAAGGCTGAAAATGAGAATTCAAGAGGCAGTATCCTAAATTGTACCCTCCAGTCCCTTGGAGGATCTGGCTAATTGAATTCAAACCATATGTGAAAGCTCCCCTCCCAGGACAATATCCTCCAGCCGGTAGTTGGGATGAATTTTTCAGAGTCTGGGAGTTCTGTAACAAGACTAAATGAAGATTGAAGTCAACATCTTCCTTCTTCCTCTTCCGAGATTTGAATTATGATGTGTACCTTCTAATGCTGATGATTTCTGAAAGTTCACAGAGCTGATTATACAAGGCTTGTCTGACGAGAGCAAAGTCCGAGCCCTATTTTAAAGTGAAAAGTGGTGTCCACATGCTCACAGTAATAAGTCAACCATCACTGCAAATCTTATGATGTCTTTGAGACATACATTGAGGACAACAATAACATCATTGGTGGTGGGCCTGATTATGGTTCCTGGACTTTAGATCCCATTTTAGAAAACACTCACAAACAAAACAAAACAACACAAAATATATCTCTAAAGGCACGCTGCTTCCACAGTGCCTCTGCGCTCTCTCAACTTTGGGGAACAATGACTTTGATTTGAAATCTTGCCTTTGGACAGGATTATTGATTGTCTTTTGACTCCTTGATGACAAGATCATGAGCTCTCTTGGTCATTACAAATCAACATTTGTAGAATTGTCTCTTTTCACCAACACCAAGAAAAAAGGAGCTTGGGATTTCTAAATAAAGTGTCTGGAGAGCACTGATCTGTGTGTTGCACAGATTATGTTTTTAATAATGTATTTTTAGATGGAGTCAATATTTTATTGGTCATTAATAGTATATGTGTTAGGGAAATTCACGTATTCTATAGAAGAATGAGAAAGGTATAAACTTTGAATCTCACATCTTGTTATCACAGTATAGTTGTGACGTAGATTTGATGAAATCTTGCCCAGTATAGTCTTTTTTTTTTTAATCAAGAATAAAGTTCCTTCATTTATGTAATCCAAAGGGTTCAGGATTCAGGAGTTAGTCTCTACTTGCCGGCTGTCGGAGCCTTCTCCTTCCTGTACTCATCACTTGCTTCACTCCCGGCTCTGAACATCTGAACCTGGCCGATGCTGAGACATCCACTCTGGAGAATCACTGCCAGGGGCGTGTGGATGACACTTATCTACAGGTTTATAGAAGAAGCCTTTCTCACCCTTTGAGTGTGATTCAAACTTTGTGGCCATTTCTGCTCAGGATTTGAAAAGGGTCCGTCTGTCCCATTGCTTTTGACTTTGAAGCTAGAACTCAAGCAATGCTTGCGTTCCCAGACGGAGTGAGATAACACAAGGGAGAATGAGAAACAGCTGGTGGCATAAGGGAACAACCAAGCCCTGATGACACTGAAGTGAGAACATTTTGACACCTGTGGGTACCAACTTCTGGGGAGGAGAAGCATGACCTAGCCCCTGCCCGCAAAGTGCTCCCGTCCAGTTGAAAACTAACTCACGTCATTCCACTATCCCCGTGTTTTTGTCATGATAAACCTACGTAACTCTTCCTTATTCTGCAGCATCTGACATTTTGCTGTCAAGGTTGCAACTTTTCAAGGCAAATATTTTCTAATTGCATTTCCCTGAAGCTTTGAGGGATCCTAGTCCATATTTTAAGTTTCTTTGGGGTCAGTAAAATTACTCAAAGTTTTAGTGAAATCCAAAAATATACCTGTATCTTCGATTTGTAGACACACACCATCTGCTGCATGGCGTCAACGTAAGAGCTTGGAGTTCTGCAGGGAGAGAGACATGGTTCAAATCTCAGTCTCAACTCACTGACATGAAATAATGTGCGCAAATTACACATGTCCTCTGACTCGCTCCATGTCTTCCTACACAGTGGAGATTTGTTCAGTGGTAGCACTTCACACCCATACGCTTCTCATGGTCGAGAGATGAGCCCAGGGAAGAAGAGAGAGGAGCTGAACCTGCAGCTGAATGACTACTCATCATCCCACTCCAGTCTCTTCCCAGCAGGCGGGACCAGATGGGAGGCGTACATCTGTGGTTCCCGTCTCAAAGTGTGACCGTCTCACCACGCTGGGTGAGACCCTAGCATTTTAAAGGAAACACCTTTTGTACACCATGTCCCTTAAACATACCAACTTCTTCATCTGGTGCTCAGCCGATCTGTTCCAGAGCTAGAGGAAGCACTGAGGCAGTATGGTGACCCGTGCTGAGAGATTCTAGTCTGTCTACAAGGTGGAACCTAAGGGATTCTTACGAGCGATTCGGACATAATACTCCATTTATATCTGACTTTGGAAACTCTTGCTAATCCCCACCCACCTCCAGCTCCCATGAAAAGGAAGCCAATCCAGAGTCCACCTGCCTCCTACCTTCTAGGGCTGCTCAAGAATCATGAATGTGAACTGGGCATGATTTGTAAACATGTAGGGAACATCTGGTCACTGGTCATTAGATGTTTTCCCTCTGAAAAGAATGGGGAAATCTCTGAAAATTATTCTTAAAAATGCCATTGGGCAGCTTTGAGCTTGAAAACACACTCTCTTGACATCTTTCATGAGACAATTGTCTTGAAAGCCAGGCCTTATGGGGGAGTGGGGAGTAATTCTTTTGCATTCCATTAGCATGTCAAGAAGTATGCCTAAGGGCCTAGGTCATGGAGACTATCTATGTGCCAGGGGAAGAGAGAATTCAGGACATAAGCTAGGGGAGAAATCTACCACTGCTAGATTAGACAGAGGAGGGTCTTAATTTGGTTCCCCATCAGGTTTCCAGACCCTTCCATGGGACATGCCGGCATGCTGACAGGGGTCAGGAACTCCTGTGGAACCCACAGGTAGATGGGGAAGGGAGCTGATGGTGACAAACTTGCCTGAGAGTTGTGCCAGCATGAACACAGTGCTCCTGTCACCCAGGGCTGCAGAGTAGAGCCAGAGCTTCGGGTCTGTGGGAGTCACAGCTGACCTCAGGGGTCTACACAGTCCCTGTGAATGCAAAGGTGGAGCACATACCACAAGAAGAACCAGTAGGCTCAAGCTCAGAGAGTTCTCCTGCTATAGACTTGGATAGCAGATGTTAGTATCGTAGAATGAGCAAGGAACACCGTGCCCACAGAGGACGGCAAGGGTCCTATATTACTCAACTTAGGATGTCATAACAAAATACCACAAACTGGGTGGCTTACACAACAGAAATCTATTTCTCACCATTCTGGAGGCTGAGAAGTCCAAGATCAAGGTGCTGGAAAAGTAGATTTTGTGCTGAGTTCTCTTCTCTTGGCTTATAGGCTGCTCTCACTGTGTGCTCACGTGGCCTCTTGGTACTCTCTCTGGGGACGGGGAGCTCTCTAGTGACCCTTCTTATAAGGACACTAATCCTACTGGGTCAGGGCCCCACTCTTATGACCTCGTTTAACCTTATTTACTTCTTTAGAGGCTGCGTCTCCAAATACAGCCATTCTGGGGATGAGGGCTTCAACATCTGAATACAGACATTCAGTCCATAGCAGGTCTGTTGCTACCCAAGGACCCTGGACACAAACCTGAGACTCTATCTTACACATCCCCTCCCTAGTGAACCCCACCATGTAGCTGGCTGCCGTTTTGGAAAGGAAAAGGCCACGGCAGAACTTGGAAAGGCTGAGTGTGAGCCTCGGCAGGGCTTCACTTCAAACACAATGGACCTTTAAATGAAGTAGAACTGTCTGACTCAGAAGGAACAAGATGCTAACTTACTAACTTGTCTCCCGTAGCAGAAGGATGGAAGCTCCTAAAGTGGGCTGTGTCAGGAATGGGATGTAAAGAGGCTACAATTTATGGGCATGTGTCGAGGGGGCTGCGACCCAACAGAGACATGTGAAGCACATGGCAGGTGACTGGCACATGGCTAGCACTCAAATAAAAATTTCTAAGCTATTATTTTTAGAAAAATTCAGAATGGGCTCTGGGGTCAGCAGTTTTCTGTTCCAGTTCTTTTCCCTGTTTAAATGTTGCTCACCATCAACCCCTCAGAAGCCACTTGCTGTGTTGGAGGTGGCAGGAGGGTTGGAAATCTCACTCAATTTCTAACTGACAAATAGGGTAGAAACACCCCAATCAGAAACACATGCCTCAACAAAATCATGTCACCCATCGGAGTCAATTCTGCCATCTAGAAATATGGATGTCTGCACACCACAGTGTAATTCGTGTAAAAGTGTCTGTTACTCAGTAAAGAGCTAGGCTCAGCCCTGCTAATGAAATGTCACAAGCTACCAAAAGAAAAACCAGAAAAATATTCTGAATTATTTTGTCATTTTGATTTAATAAACATTTCAGCTAAGAAAGCAAGACTTAGTATTATGCTTATAATTATGTCAACATATAATAATTAAATCTGGCCTAACTTGACTTCAGGTATATCTTTAAACAAAAACAAACACAAAAAAACTCTGCGTGTGCACTCAGTAGCTTTTAATGTTAAGCACATACTTGGCAGCATGTGCCGCTAAGTGGGCCGTCATCACTAATTCCTTTGGTATCCATGTAATGACATCGGTCAAGAGAAACCACGATGGATATAACACAAAAGTGTGGGTTTATTTCTTTATAAATTGGCAGCTGTGAAAAGATTTATAATTTCCCTCTCACTGACATCAATGGGCAGGTAAAGCAGGCGGCTTCACTGGCTTTGATGAAAGGATATTACCCGACGTACGTAGTTAACACGGGTGACAGTTGTAATATCTTTTCCCTGATGTCAGCTACAGCTGTTGCACCATTTCAGGCATGTCAGGAAAGTAGAGATGTTTAAACAGAGGAAGAATGCTCTGGAAGTCATCAAAAGGACACTTTTTTCTCTGTCATTCATTCTTAGTGCTGTTTAATAAAAATGATTTAAAGAAATTCATTTTTTTTATCAGCGGCAAGTTAGATCATAAGCTTCTTTTTCTTCCCTTTTAATCTTTGATAAGAATAACCCAGCCTTTTTTAACATGCCAGAGGCAAGTGAGGTCTCTTCCTTCCCCTCCCCCCTTTCCCCTTCTCAAGGTCCTGATGGGCTAAGATCTGAGACAGAGGCCATGGCTTGAAGCCACGTTTCCGGCTGCATGCTGGCAGGTCAAGGCAGCACCCAGAAGGTGTATGTGAAAATCGTCTTAGAGAAGGAAAAAAATGGGAGGATTTCAACCCCCCATCCCTGCCCAACACACACCCCAGACAGTCTCTCGGGGTCTCAGGATCAGAACTGCACCTGAGGGAACCCACACAGCTGGAAAGAAGCCTTGGACTCTGGAAGAGATGTGCCACACTTGCTGCCACGTTGCATGTGGCTAACACTTCCGAGTGAGTGAAGGAGTCTGCCACTCCCAGGCGAGCAAGGGACTGTGGAGGCAAGGGGAGATCCCATGGGATTGCAGAGAGCTTCAGAACAGCCTGCTCTCCTGCCTGAGTGAGGAGACGTCCTGTCATTATGGGACAAACAAAAGAAGGCTGGAGGGATGTCCCCAGTGATTCAGTCCCTGGTGCAGGCTGCTTCAGCCAGTGATAGCCAATTCCAAAGGTTTTATTTGAGCTAGACATTCATGGGTCATTATCAAGTATTGATAAAAGTACAGACATGATAAACTCTATGGAGTAGAACCATCTGCCGATGGACTCATTTTAATCACTTAACAGATCATTTCCTTTGTGTAAGCAAACACACGCTGACACAAACCCACAGCAGATCATTTTACCATAGTGTTCTGGAATCCTCGTGTACCTCCTGCTGGGCAGCCACGTCACCCGCCCCCCAGCCCCCACTTCCCCTTCTCTTGTCGCTGTGCATCCTCAAGCGTCATACTCAGACTGTTGGTCACTCAGTGCAGACGGAGACCAGGCCCACTGTCTGCACTGCAATTTTTATACCAAGTGTTGAAATGAGAGAACTTAAGGCATTGCATTTCCAACCACTCTCCCGCAATTGGCTGTTGCACAAATAGTTCTTTCAAAGAGCCTGTTATATCTGAGCAAGCATCTGCTGACTCATCCAGGGAGCACACAACTTTCAGGAAGTTTGGTTGGCAAAAGACACTGGCTAAAAGAACTCGAGGCAATTGTGTTTTCATTATTCCATCACCAGCTGGCAGGGAGGACAAAAAACCAGAATAGGAACTTCTCCCCCAAAATGAAGTCACAGACACCATAGTGAGACAGCCTGGTGCTGTGACCGCCTGAAAAACTCACATTTTTTTAAATGTTGCTTGGTCCAAACTCATGAATATCAGCTAAAAATCTTTAACTTCTGCTACTTGCTGCATCACTGAGGGATTGTGCTAGGCCAGAAGCAAAATATACTCAGATGTAAATAAATCAATTCCAGGACGGAATTTGACTATTGAAGTTACAGTGGTGAACTCTATTTAGAATTTTCAAAATCCTCAATGTCTTTCCTGAAGCCTGATTTTCATAAAAGAATCCAGCAAATAGGTGGCCAGTTCCTGAGAGACACAAAAGGGGTGGCTATTATGTTCCTCAGGGCTTTACTTCCATATTTATTACAATTATATTATGTTTCTGTTAATGCCTTGCTGCAACAGAAAAGAAATACTGGCTATCTTAAATTCACTTGCTAGCATTAAAAAACAAACTACTACAACAATAATAGGGGAAAAAAATCAGTTCAACAGAAATCCAGACTTTAGTTTCCATTCCCGTCCTGAGTAAGCTGTCAAAGGAAAGACAGCTCACACCAGGCGTCATGTACTCCTGTATGATTGTCCACCTTGGGCACCTTGGTTATGAATTCTCCTAGGAAACACATTATTCAATGGCATTTAATCTCAAGTTGACTTAAATTTATTCATTAAATTTTAAGACTTGGAATCAGGTTTGCAAAGGGGATAAGCTCCTGGGGGCAATTTTGAAAGTTGGCACCATCCTGACATTCTCTCTTTAAATGTTAGTCAAATTTTCCCAGCACCATTTATTCCATAAGGATTCTTTCCCCCAGTGTATGTTTTGGTCTGCTTTGTCAAAGATCAGATGGCTAATAAGGATGGTTTTATATCTGGGTTCTCACTTCTGTTCCATTGGTCTGTGTCTCAGTTCTTGTGCCAATAGCATGCTATTTTAGTTACTATAGCCAGATAGTGAATTACAAAATACTGAGGAAGGAAATAGCAGAGGATGTAAACAAATGGAAAACCATACCATGCTCATGGGGCGGCAGAATCAACATTGTTAAAATGTCTATACTACCCAAGGTGATTTACATATTCAATGCAATCCCTATTAAAATACCAACATCATTTTTCACAGATCTAGAAAAAATAATTCCATGCATCATATGGAACCAGAAAAGACACCATATAGCAAAAGTAATTTTAAGCAAAAGAACAAATTGGGAGGCATCAACGAACCTGACTTCAAAATTTATCAGTTCTATGTTTGCTATCTGAAAATGTTCTACATCAGTGTCTTTATTTTTCAGTATGCTTTTCTTACATGAATTTGAAATACTTTCATGTACTATTAAGAATTTTTTGTAGTGAAGAAAATACAAACTCAATTGACCCAAACAAAAGGAAAATATGTCACTTCCTGAGAACAACAAAAAGAATATTTGATGTTAAGCTTTATTCAATGCTCACATGATATCCTCAAGCTCTATCCCTTGACTCTGAATTTTTGCTTCAATTCCATGTTGAGGTTTCGCTTGTGGGCTACTAACATAGGTTTATATTTCTACTTCATTCTGTCTGATGCAAAAATTTGTTTTACCAATAATTCAGAATGAAGTCCTAAAATTAAATCTCTTTGCCTCTGATTGCCATTGTTTAGGTAAAAGATTTGTCTTCAAATATTAACAGTAGAGCCATTGGTGCACTAGTTACTTACTAGTTTAGCCTAGGTTAGTCTTTCTCTGTGTTTAGTGTGCTTGGTAAAACACAGATTGCTGGGCCTCAACCCCAAAGTTTTGATTTAACAGTCTGGGGTAAGACCATTGAATTTTTATTTCTAACAAATTCCCAGCAATCAAACTTTGAAGACTACTGGTCTTGCTCTTGTCCTATACCCCTGGGAGCCAGGAAATAGATTTACCATCATCTTGACAATAGGGGATTTCCTGGCTCAAATATTTTTGCTCAAATATCACCTTCTCAAATAGTTTATTTTAATCACCCTATTTAAAATTGCAGTGCACTTCCCACCATTCTTAATGATCCCCTTAATAGTGCTCTTTTTCTTTACACTACATAATTGATGTATATATGTGTGTTGCTTATTGTCTTCTGTTGTCTCCCTCCATGCTCACTTGAATTAGTGTGTAAGCTCCATGATGGCAGGGAAGAAGTTTAAAGCAGTGTTTTAACACCCCCAGGGACACTTATGTTATTGCATAGCTCTTCTAAAGAATATGTACAAAACTCCAAGTTGAATTATGGAAGAAAGTCAACATTTTCAACACAGAGTAACACCATCACACTTTTCCTTCAATTCCTTCTTGCTCTCTGGGGCCGAACACTTGTGTTTATTTGCAAATCATTTCCAAGCAACAGCCAAGCTATCTCCTAGGCAAACACAATCTATAATCAGTGAACATGAGAAGAAAAATAATATTTTACCCCTAGATACAGGATTTCATAAATTGCCAAGAAGCCATGGTGATCTTTATCTGATGCAAGTAGGAGAATACAGAGAGAAGGTACGAGAATTTAAGGTTTTTCAGGGATGGTCAGTAAACAAGTGCTCTGCCCCAAAGAACAAGAAGGAATGGACATTCTTCCCCTTCCTACAGTTCTACTTGTTTCACTCTTCTTTCAGTTTTAATGTAAAATTAATTTAGTAAATTAGCACTAGAGAATTTATCCAGAAAAAAAAAGATGAAGGAGCATTTATTAATTTGACCAAAAAAAATGTCAACCCACTATATACTGGACATGTTTCACAACACTGAATATGATAGACCAAAACTCTTATTCTTGACAAAATGACAAAATATTGTGAATACAGTGTTTTAATCAGAGTTCTCCATAGAAACAGAACCAACAGGGTATATACATATGAATATATCTTTATCTATCTGTGTATCTCTCTATCTGCCCATATCTAGAGAGATTTATTTTAAGGAATTGGCTCATGCAACTGTAGGATTACTAAATCTGAAATCTGTAGGGCAGACCAGCAGGCAGGCTGGGAGATTTTGGTACAAGTTGATGTTGCAGTCTTGAGTCTCTTCATCTGGAAGAGCTCCCTTCTTCGGGGAATCTCTGCCTTGTCTACTGATTTAAATGTTAATCATACCTTAAAACAAAAAACAAAAAACAAAAACCTTCATAGCACTACAGATAGGTGTTTGAACAAACAACTAGGCACTATAGCCTACCCAAGTTGATGCATAAAATTAACCATCCCTATGAAATGTGGAGTTGTGGAGGTTCCAGACAAATTACGAAAGTAAAGTAGCATTGCTTTAGTGGGAGAGGAAGACAAACTGTCCTGGTAGAATCTAGAAGTGAAGAATTTTATTTTGCTCTACTTTGTATAGTATTTCCTGTGCTAGGAATACCACATAGCACATAGTAGATACTCAGCTTGCAAAATAAAAATAGCAAAAGTTTCTCAAAGATATTTTTGATTTGTCTAATGGACTCTGGGATAAAATAATGTAAACTTATTACTTTAACAAATTTGCACTTAGAATACCAAGTATTTTTTCTAAGATATATAAATATAAATGAATAGTTAAGAAAAAAGTTCTTATCTTCCCACTGTAGTCTGTACCATATTGTAGACTCTCTGCCAATTTGGAAGACTGTGTTACATTAATTGAGAACTTAGGTGTTATGATTATATGCCTGAACAATACGAAATGTCAAATTAGTACTTCATTGAAAATGGACCATTAATACAAATTTTCTATAATGTAATACTTACATTCTCATAGTAATGCACAATCTGAGTGTATCAGTAAAAACATCACTCACATGCAACCTCTCTCTCTCTCTCTTTCTCTCTTTGGAAATTAAGTCTCAAAATCAACCTCTGTGGAAAACAATTATAAGCTTAGAAGAACAGTATCAATCTGTCCTTGCCTCACTTTCTTTTGGGGGGTTTACTAGATATTCTAGCCTTAGAATAGAGAATAATGAGACAAGTCATGACCTTCATGTATTTTTTAAAAGATTCTATATGCCTTTTAAATAAATTCTTTACTGACAATGCCAACATATTCATTTATTCACACCACAGATATTTGTAAAATGTCTATCATGTGTCAGGTGTTCTTCTGAGTGCTAGAATATGGCAGTGAATAATAAAAATCCACTGCTCTTATGGAAATTAAATTCTAATTGGGGAGAGTAGAAACATACTAAATAGACAATAAAATTCATGATATGTCAGATGATGATAAACTCTATGGAGAAAGTAAATATACAGAAGGCCCAATGAAGTGCCACGGAGTTATTATTTACATAGGATGGTCACTGAGGATGGTCAGTGAAGACATATAAGGAAGATACACAGGAATATTTAAGATCATCTAGAGGAAGATCATTTCAGCCCGATAAAAAACAGGGTTTGTAAAGGCTTTGAGGAAGAAGCATACCTCACTTGCCTGTATTCTGAGCACAGTGAATGAGGGTACGGAGAGAGGAGACTGTATCAGGAGACTAAGAGGAGTAGCCAGGGGAAGAAATGAAGATGCACTGGGGTCTTACATGAGTTTGAAAGGATTTTGCTTTCATGAGGGAGAGATAAGAATCTATCAATGGGTTTTGAATCATATTTGATCCCCTTAGAAAATAAAATTAAATGACTGCTTTATGTCACTTAATTTTATTATACCATCTATATGAAAATCATATTGTATACATAGCTAGCTAATGATGTTTTAAAAAAAAAGATGGAGCAATGAGTTATAGGAAAAGGAAATATTAATAAAATAATGAATATATACCCAGTGTGGAATTAGATATTTAAATGTTATCACCTTAATTTTTAATAAGATTATAGTCAAGTTATTATCTCCATTTCACAATGAGGAGGTGATTCAGAGAAACAATGTAAATTGCCCAATGGAAAAGGGTAGAGCTGGGGTTGAAATACAAGCACATCTAGTTTACTCTTAATTTTGGATCATAGAGGAATTTATTATATTCACTATACCACAGACTAACATTTTTCAGGACTATGGTAAAATATTATATTTATTTTTTCACTTTTTTATACATGTGTTAATTCAGCTACTATTAATAAATAATGACTCACATAATCATATTGCCTGATGGAGAGGTAGAATATAAAGATGTTTAGAACATAGTCTCTACTCTGGCAGTTCTTAATACAGAGTAAAGGGTTCTTTCAACAAACCATGCATTTATTCTATTGCTAGCACTCCACTAAAAACTATGGACATCTAGGTTGATGAGTCATACTCATGTCTCAAAGAGCTCTCAGTTTGTTGACCTTGTTTAAACAATCAAACTACCCAAGCTATCCAAGGTACAGGACAATAGCGAATAGTCTATTTAGGTGTGGTTTGAGACCTCTGTAGGGACTATGTTTCCACACAGGAAACTTAAAAGAAATAGTCTATCTTATTTGTTCTGGTTGGATGATCCCATTAACTCTGCAACATATAACAACATAATTTAACATATAGCAACTCTTCTGGTATTAACACTAACATTCAAAAATTATTAACATTAAATGAACTGACTTCTGGTTTTAGCTCCAAAATGTAGAGTACTTGTAATTCATCATTCCTTCCTCACAAGAGAAAAAGCTGATCAAGCTGAAAACAACAACTTTTCTTAGATCCATCAGAAACTTGAGGTTATAAGGCAAACCACCACTTAGATAGCTGGAGAGACAGACAAATACAGAGAAATACAGGCTGGATCAGCTCACTGGGAGCCATAAACTGGAAGGAACATTTAAAAGATAATTGATGAGCTCCTAGAGCTGAAGTCTAGCAACCCCTAGGCATTGGACCAGTACCAGTCTGTTAAGAACTGGGCCAAACAGCAGGAGGTGAGCAGCCAGCGAGTGAGCAAAGCTTCACCTGTATTTACGGCTGCTCCCCATAGCTCCTATCACTGCATAATCCCAGCCTCCTGTCAGATCAGCAGTGGCATTAGATTCCCATAGGATCACGTACCCTACTGTGAACTGCACACATGAGGAATCTAGGTTGCATGCTCCTTCTGAGACTCTAATGCCTGATGATCTGAGATGGAGCTGAGGCAGTGATGCTAGAGCTGGGAAGCGGCTGTGAATGCAGATTATCAATAGCGGAGAGGTTGACTGCACAATAAATGTAATGCGCTTGATTCATCCCCAAACCATCCCCCATACCCTGGTCCATGCAAAAATTGTCTTCCATGAAACCAGTCCCTGGTGCCAAAAAGGATGGGGATCGTGGTGCTAGAGGATGAGTGTAGATGGCTTAAGAGTGAAAAGCTCCTGCGGGCATAGTCTTAGATCCCTGGCATTTTCCTGGGTTTTGTGACCATGAGCCCCAACAGATTCTCACAGTGAATATGGGAGAAGAATTCCCTCTTGCTTCAGTGCATGGGGAGAAAAAAAAAACATTTTGAAATATAATCAGGTGAAAGTAGCCATTTTTTAATACATACAAGAATTCTCCAAAACAAAGGCCAACCTTCAAAGAAAACTACTTTATCTGAGCCTCGTCAGACTTGGAAGAAGGGCAATTAGACAACTATCTTACCCTCTAGCCTCCCTGTCACACAAAGAGGAGAAACTAGTAAAAAGTCCATGAAATGCTCCTGAAGGTAACAGCCCCAGGACCAAAGCCAATAAAAAATAAACTCAGATTTAGTAATAAGACCACAGTCTATTTCCCCTCTTCAAAACATTAACACTATCAAAATAGGGCTCTAATATAATAACAGTAGATTACAACAGAGAAAGCTTCAGAATACAGATGCTATTTAAGAATTCTCAGGCAAAATCAAAGACAATGGGGAGACAAACAACAACAATAATGACATCAAAGAGACTAGAGGAAAATCAAGGTTCTGGTACATTCGACTATAGCCAACATTAAACACCATCCAGTTCTTACACAGATGAATATGAAACCTCACACTAAAGGCTCGATTAACTCAGTTCTTATTACTGATACATCATATCCATCTTTCAACAAAAAAAATAACATGTCATGCTGAAAGGTAAGAAGAAAGACAATCAAAAGAGAAAAAGCAACAGGAGACTCTTCTATGACACAGATTTTAGAATTAACAGAGAGAATAAGTATGTTATAGGCTCTATTAAAAGATTAGACAACACACAAAAACAGATGTATATGTAAGCAGAAAGAATAAAAACTCTATGAAAGAATCATAAAAAAATACTAGAAATCAAAATCACTGTAAAAGAAATGAAGTGTGAAGGTAATCAGTAGACTGGACACAGCTGAGGAAAGATTCAGTGAGCTTGAAGATTTGTCAATAAAAACTTCCCCAACTGAAATGGAGAGAAGAAAACAGGCAAAACTGAAAGAACTGTAAGGATAAATTTACAAATATATTATTATGGTGAGAGACTTAAACACACCTCTATTAGTAATTGACAAATAATGCATGCAGAAAATGAGTAAGAAAATAGCTGAACTGAAAAGCACTATTAATAAACTAAATATAATTGAGATCTATAGAATACTTCATTAAATAACAATAGAACACACATTCTTCCCAGGCTCACAGAGAACATTCACCAATATAGATCATGTTCTGGGTCACAAAATACACATTAACAATTTACAAGCATGCTGCTCTCAGGAAAGGATTGTAAATTGCAAGCAGATGCCTACCTATGGATAGCTCTTCTCAGAAGGAACATTGCAAAACCTCAGAGAAGCAACATGGGACACTCAGAGTGAAGGAGAAGGTGACGGGGTGATTCATTTGACAAGATAGAAGGGATCTATGCAGAGGCATCTACAC
Source organism: Lepilemur ruficaudatus (assembly GCA_963574885.1). Taxonomy (NCBI): domain Eukaryota; kingdom Metazoa; phylum Chordata; class Mammalia; order Primates; family Lepilemuridae; genus Lepilemur; species Lepilemur ruficaudatus. Next base: position 22,775 of record CAUYRT010029450.1, read on the forward strand.
TTGGGAAGGTTAGGAGTATAGAAGGCTGGGGCACCACACTTTCCCCACAGGCACTGAGGCCGAGTGGGGAGGGCTCCCTCCATGGCCACAGACCTCTGTCTGGACTGACCAGAGAAGCTGCCTGGTGTCTGTGCAGAGTCATTGCACCAGAGAACAGGTGCAGTAAGAATCTGGTGGTGGCTGCTGATCCCAGTTTCTGCAGCTGATGCCACCCTGAGCTCTAAGGTGCACAGTGCCAGGTCTTCATGGGACTCAGCTTTGCAGCAGTAGCACTCACATCGCCCCCAATGTGCTGGGTAAGAGAAAGACAGAGCGGATGCTCCCCTGGGCCACACCCTGTAACTGGGAGCAAGCACCCCTCCCTTCCAGTATGGTGGGGTCTGAACAGGGGAGTTGCTTAGGGCACTACAGGCTCAACCTAGGAAGATATGGGCAACTGCCTCGGTGGGATCTGGGCAGGTAAGGAGAACTCCAGAGTCCCTTAGCTGCTTGAACTGACCCCTGCTGTCACATTTTGGCATCCAGGGTCTAGATCTGGTGGAACAGCTGGCTGCCTGCATGTCACTGCCTCTCTGCCCAAGTGGGAATAGCCTGCCATTTGCACAACCCTACTTTTGCAGGCTCCAGTTTCAACTCTGAGGCTCTCACACTGGAGTCCGAGCTCCTGCCCACCCCAGGACACTGCCCCCAAGATTCCAGTGCTACACCTGGACCCAACACCCCACCCTTGAGTCTTCACCACTGCCACTGGAAGCAGAAATGCCCCAAGGTCCAACACCGCACTGTAATACCTGGACCTGGTTCAAGCAAATACCCACAGCCTGAGCACCCACAACCACCGCCTAGATAGCTTCACCTAGCTGCCACTGTCACCTCTGTGGGTAGACTATGGGCAGAACAGTCCCCACAATGCCAGCCTCTGTGAGGAGGATTTCACCCAGCCCCAACTCAAACTTTCTACAATGATCTGGGGAACAACCCATCAGTCTGCAAAAAGATCATCTAGCACCAGTTTGAACTGTGGCAATCACAGATGAACAGGACAAACCAGTACAGCTGCACTATAGGCTGTTCATATACATGCCCCTCACCTGCCTCATCAACAATTCAGAGCAGGAAAGAAGCACCATCTAGTGACCGCTCCTTCTTCTAATTAAGGTTTGGGAACCAGGAGCACCAAAGCAGGAGAAGATCAATGCCTCAGCTCAGGTAGTCAAGAAGAAAGCAAATTTATTCCTCCTCCACCTTTTTGCTTTCTTTAGACCCTTAACAGATTGGATGATGCTCATCCACATCTGGGAGGGCCATCTACTTTACTCAGTCCACTAATTCAAATATTAATCTCTTCCAAAAACCATTTCTTTATAATCTCTTCTAGAAAATACAACAGTTCCTAGCTCATATGATAAAGACTGCATTAGTAGATAAAGACATTACAAGAATAGAACTATTCTCCATGACCAAGTGCAATTGATTCCAAGTGTACAAGACTGTTTCATTGTTTGAAAATCAAGGCAGGTAATCTATTGCATCAAAGAAGAAGAGTCATATGATCATATCAATAGACGTGGAAATGCATTTTTCAAATCCCAACAAACAAAGAATGAAGGAAACTTCTTCAATTTGATAAAGAACATCTACCAAAAACCTATGGCTCACATAATTCTTAATGTTTAGAAATGAGATGCTTTCCCCATGATTGAGAATAAGGCAGGGATATCCCTTCTCAATACTCTTCCTTAACATTTTTCTGGAAGTCTTAGTTAATGCAATGAAACAAGGAAAGGAAATAAAATGCATAGAGATTAGATTAGAAGAAATCAAACTGTCATTTTTCACAGATGACATAATTGCCTATGTAGAAAATCCCAAAGAATCAGCAAAAATTGTGAAACTAATAAACAATTATAACAAGATTGCCATATGCAAAGTTAACACACAAAACTCAATTGCTTTCCCATACAAGTAATGAACAATTGAAATTTGAAATTATAAACACAATATTAGTTACATTAGCACAAAAATAAAATAGATACTTAGAGGTAAGTCTAACAAAATATGCACAGGGTCAAATAATAGGAAAATTACAAATTCTAACAAAAGATAGCAAAGGTAGAAACAAATTGACGTATATTTGATGTGCATTGATAGAAAGATTCAAAATCACTAACATAGTAATTTTTCTAACATAGTCTCAGAATCAATGCTAGGCAAAATCTTAGCAAGTTATTTTGTGAATATCAACAAAATGATCTAAAGGTTATGTGGAAAATGGTCAACAAAATTCTGAAGAAAAAAATTAAAGTTGGAGGACTGACACTACTTGACCTCAAAACCACTCATGATGCTATGGAAGTCAAGACGTATTGGTATTGACACAAGAATAGACAAATAGATCAGTGGAATGCAATGAGAGTCAAGAAATAGGCATACAAAAATATAGTCAACTGATTTTTCACAGAGGAGCAAAACAAGAGTTTCTCAGGCTGCCCTGCACTCTGAGTCTCTTCCTACTCAATTGTCTTTGTCCTGTCTCCTTTTACTCATAGGTGTCAAACTTAGGTGTCAAACATAGGTGTCAAAGCCTAGTCTTAGGCTTTCCCCAGCTACTCCAGTTCCTTCACTGTTTTTTCCTTCTCTGATCTTTCTCCAACATATTCTTGTGCTTCTTACCATCTGCTTTTGGAGGACCTAAACTGATACATGGAGCTTGCAATTGTGTTGTGCAAATAGTAGATTATCAACTATTTGTTAAATGATTAAATAAGTTGTTGGTCTGATAAAAGCCCTGGAGAGTGTTTTAGTTTTGCAAATATAGAGCAATTAGCCTCAATTTTTCTGCAAACATGAGAGAAGTCCCAATGCTGTGAAAACAAAACTGAAAACTTCATTGTGGTTATCAAGCTATATCAAAGCCATTCTATCCCAAATGTTATATAAAACAGCCTGCTTTATTTAAGCAAGTTTTGGCTAGGTTCCACTTTCAATTAAAAATTCCTAGCATTCAATTTTACTTCATTAAAAAGAAAAAGTTAAGTCAGATCAGTGAAGTTATATGCAAGAAGCAATGGTAACCAAGGATGTTGAATATCCTGATAGCAAATTTAATGAGTATTCAATGTAACTATGTTGTACTGAAAAACAAGGCATCAAAGGGTCACCTGCCTCTCCCAATGTTTATTGCAAGCACGATTCACGATAGCAAAGATATGGAATTAACCCAAATGTCCATCAGTGGATGATCGTATGAGGGTACTTGGCATATCTACACAATGAAACACCATTTGACCATAAAAAAAGAATGAAATCCTTTTGTAGGCAGCATTATCGATGGAACCAGAGGTCATCACGTTAAGTGAAATAAGCCAAGAATAGAAAAACAAATATTGCATGTTCTGTTTCATACGTAGAAGCTAAAAAAGTTGATCTCACAGAGGTAGAGCATAGAATGATAATTATCAGAGCCTAGAAAGGGTATGTGTCAGGGGTGCGTGCAGAGGGATTGGTTAATGAGTACAAATGTACAATTAGATAGAAGGAATAAGTTCTAATATTATAAATAGATGCACAGTAGGGGGACTATAGTGAACAATAACAGCTAGAAGTGAGGATTTGAAAAGTCCCCAACACAAAGAAATAATAAATGCTTGAGGGGGTGGATATTCTAAATACCCTGATTTGATCATTGCACATTCTATGCATATATCAAAATATCACACATACCCCATAAATATGTACAGATATTATGTATCAATAACAAACGTTTAAAAAGAGTATATATTTTATTTTAGAATTATTATATCAATCTTTTTCACATTATGGCAAAAACAGAAAATCATAATACTTCAAGCAAAACTAAGGTAAAATGACAAGACTTCCCATAGCCACAAAAGGCACTCCAGCTGCCCCAGTACTCGCCTAAGTACTTCCAATGCATGAAGAGATCGCCATCTTATTCACACCTGTAATCCATTCATACCACACATTCATGGAGTGGTACAGATTCAGGAAGTTCTATTTTAGAAAACTGTAACATAGGAGGATTTAGGCACAGAAGGAAAGAAAAAACATGTAAATGGTCCTGTTTCATGCGTGAGAACAGAAACACTAAATGACACCTTTGTTGGAAAAACAAGACAATCCTGTAAATTAAAATTAATTTGCAGGTAGCTACTAAAGATTATAACTGGAATTCATACTTTCCAATGGACTGAAATAATTTATAATAAGGAAAAAAGAATAAACAAAAGTTGATTACTTCAGAGGAGAGGGGTAAGAAAGACAATGGAAAAATAGAACAAAGACAAAATGTAAAATAAGACAGCAGAAATCAGTTGACGTATATAAGTAGTTACATATTTGTCAATAAGTTAACTGTGTTGATATTAAAGGACTAAAATTTTCACATGAGCCATAAAAAAACTCACTTACAAATTACTCACTTACATGTATGTACTAGATCATATTCTGAAACGAGACAAAAAAAGATTGAAAATGAAGAGAATACAGGAGGCATATTCTGGCCAAATATCAACAAGACACAATATAAAAAGACTTAAGACAGAAAAAAAGATACTACATTATAATAAGAAAAAATCCACAAAATAAATAAAATAATATTTCTGTACCTAATAACATAGGCTCAAATTTTCTGAAGATATAAACAACAGAATTATAAGGAAAAATTAAAAATCAGCAATATAATCAGTGTGATATTAACACAATTTTCAAAGGAAATTAAATCCCAAGCAGGCAAGAAATAAGTAAGTATATAGAAGATCAGAGAAACATGATTAACTCATCTGATATGACAGATACAAAGAGAACATTTAACCCAACAGAGAAATGCATGCATTTAAAATAGACATGAAACATTTGTAAATATTGACATCCTATAGTCAAGAAAGGATGACTCCAAATATTTTGGAGATTTGCTGGTATTTCCTCTGATCTCAATGCAATAAAATTAGAAATCATTAAAAATTATATTGTTAAAACATAATCATTCCACACTTAAAAACTGAAAATATAGTTATAAATCATCCACAATTTATAATAGCAATTAATATGCATTTGGAACTAGGTCACAATGAAATCATTACATAACAAAACGTATGGGAAGCAGGCAAATTTTTACTTAAGAATAATTTGTAGGCCGGGCGCTGTGGCTCACGCCTGTAATCCTAGCACTCTGGGAGGCCGAGGCAGGCGGATTGCTCAAGGTCAGGAGTTCAAAACCAGCCTGAGCAAGAGCGAGACCCCGTCTCTACTATAAATAGAAGGAAATTAATTGGACAACTGAAAATATATAGAAAATATTAGCCGGACATGGTGGTGCATGCCTGTAGTCCCAGCTACTCGGGAGGCTGAGGCAGAAGAATCACTTGAGCCCAGGAGTTTGAGGTTGCTGTGAGCTAGGCTGATGCCACGGCACTCATTCCAGCCCGGGCAAGGGTGTGAGACTCTGTCTCAAAAAAAAAAAAACAATAATTTGTAGCCTTTCATACAAATAGAGAAAGTTAAGAATTTTAAAATAAGGAAAGTAAAAATTCAAATGAACTAGCTGTGGTAAGTTGTATGCATAAATTTAATGAGTTAAGGAATAAAAATGTTTGCCCTCCAAGATAGAACAAAACGAAAATTCTCTGCACTTCTCTGAAAATCATAACAGGAAAAAAATAATCATTGAATAAACTAATCAAAGCCAAAACAAAACATAACAAGCAAACAAACACCATAAAAGATACTGAGTATAAAATAAAATACTGAGTATAAAATTCAATACTGAGTATAAAATAAAGACATTAAATCAATCTACATGTACATTTGGAACTTAAACGTCATACAAAAATTTTATTATATAATTCAGGAATCTAAATTTGAAAATATAAATAAAATGGATACATTTCCAGAGAAATATATATGACCAAATTAGTTTTTAAAAAATAGCAAGATTTTAAAACAGATCAAGAAGCTGAAGTTGTAGAAGTAAGCAAAATTCTACAAATGCACACAACAAAATTTCACTAAAACGTCTAAGAACAACCAACTCTTAATCCTTATCTTGCACAATTTTTTGCAGAGAATATAAGAAGGGATAGCTACCAGATTCCTTTATGCAGTTTACATAGTAGTTATAACAAAATTGGAAGATTTACAAGAAAACAAAATTACATAGACCATTCTCACCTTATTAAAATAAATGTAATTCATTTTTATAACTTAGCAAATTAAATCCAGCACCTTATCCAAGATAAATCACAATCACTAAGCCTTGTCTGTAGAATTTTAGAATGGTTTATCAAGATAACTAATAATAAAATTTACCTTATTAATAAATTAAGGGAGAAAAATAGACATAATTTTCTCATAGGCAGAAAAAAACATTTTGTACAGTCACAGATTTAGTGACTATCCAAGCTTGGGTGCATGAGTTTAATTCCAGACTTGCTTTGCTGTGCTTCTAATACACTTTGGAAGCTAAGAGAAAAACATGCAAATCCCTCCATTTTTATGTTGTCATGTGTTATTTTTTTACTTGTACAAAATATACTAATTAATATGAATCCCCAAGTTTTCTACACTTTGCTCTTTTA
>CAUYRT010029452.1:0-14484 GCA_963574885.1 Lepilemur ruficaudatus
TGGCTCACGCCTGTAATCCTAGCACTCTGGGAGGCCGAGGCAGGAGGACATCTCAAGGTCAGGAGTTCAAGACCAGCCTGAGCAAGAGCGAGACCCTCGTCTCTACTAAAAATAGAAAGAAATTAGCTGGACAACTAAAAATATATAGAAAAAATTAGCCGGGCATGGTGGCACATGCCTGTAGTCCCAGCTACTCAGGAGGCTGAGGCAGAAGGATCGCTTGAGCCCAGGAGTTTGAGATTGCTGTGAGCTAGGCTGACACCACGGCACTCTAGCCCAGGTAACAGAGTGAGACTCTGTCTCAAAACAAAACAAAAACAAAAACCAGGTCTTTAACATGTTGGATAGCATGAACGAAACCAACAAGAACAATTATACCAGATTTCAGAGGTAATTATAAATTCTTATCCTAGCTGCTAAATTTGTTAGCTTGTAACTTGAGGGCATCAGTATCTCCCAGAATTATTGGGATACTTTTTTTTTTTTTAATCCATGTCCCATTGATCCTGGAATTATTAGCCTTCTTTTAAAGTAGAGTTTCTCAACTATTAACTTTGGGGACCAGATAATTCTTTATTATGCACTGTAGGATTCTGAGTAGCATCACTGGCCTCTACCCACTCCCAGTAGCAACGAGTCCCCACTTGTAACAACCAAAAATGTGTCCATCCATTGTCAAACGTCCCCAGAGGGAGTGAGGGGCAAAAATCACCACCAACTGAGAACCACTGCTTTGAAGAGATGATAATAAATAAAAGACAAAGAATCAAAGCACTTAAAAACAGGAAGGGATTTTAAGGAGCTGGAGAAGCAGGGATTCTCAAACTTTACTATGTATCAGCCTCTCTGAGCAGCTTGCTAAAATGCTGATTTCTGGACTTCACCCCAGACCTATCAATATAGTTAAGCACTGGTTTTGCCGACATCAGTGAACATCCTCATTCTGCAGATAAGTTAATGTGGGCCAGGGAGGGAAAACGCCTTGCCCAAGGTCACAGGGCGAGTTAGAACCTAGACTCCAAACCAACCAAGCCCTTCCGTACAGCCAGGAGTGTGTGCTGTCCTTAAGTTGTTAGGCAGCAGAGCCTAAGACAGAGCACTCCGGGGACAGGTAGCCTCAGTTAAAATCCCGACTCGGTATTTATTAGCTGGCCAGTCCTCGCACAAGGCACGTAACCTCTCAGGGCCTCAGTTTCCTTCTCCGGCAAGTGGAATAATATAACAGCCCCTACCTCCTGGCGTTACTAGAACGGTTAAGACAGATGATGTACAAAATGCCCCGGGCACAGTAAGCACTCAATACATGTCCTAATATTATTACTGTTCCATGACTGCAGAGGGGAAAGGGCCCGGTGGCTCCGGCGGCAGAGGGCTGGAAATGGGCTCAGAAAGGCGAACCGACCCCCGACTGCCCCCGTCCCCACCGGGGACCGACCTCCGCCCCGCCCCGCCCCGCCCCGCCCCTCACCTGGTCCCGCAGCTCCTTCTCCAGCTGCCGGTAGTCGTTGTTCCACACCAGGAGGTGCAGGGGGAAGTGGCTGCTGGCGTCGCAGGCCGAGGACATGTCGAGGAGGCCGCAGCCGGGCCCTCGCCGCCCGCCTGCCAGAAACCTCGGCCCCGGCGGGGTCTCCGGCGCCCGCCCGCGCGCGCGGCGGCCGGCGAGCGAGAGAGCGAGGCGAGCGGGCGGGCGAGGGGCGCGGGGCGCGGCCGACGGCCTGGCGGGCAGGGTGCGGGGCGCTCGGGAAGTCCGGGGTCGCGGGCCGGCTACGGGACCGGGTCGGCCGCGCCCACCCCGCGCCCCGCCGCGCTCCCGCCCGCGCTGACAGCTCGCGAACCGACTCTCGCCGACCGAACTGCCCCAAACAGGGAAGTGCGCGGAGCGAACCAGCGCGCCCGCGGCGGGAGGAGGCGAGGCCCCGGCACCGGGCCCGGGGTCCGCCCCGCCCCGCCCGCCTCCGGCTCACGCCGGCAAACTCGGCGGAACCCACGGACCAGAGCTGCGGCTCTACCCCCTGGCCAAGGACCTCGACGCGAAAAGCTCGGTCTTCCTGTCGCCAGCTTCATCCCCCCTGCTCCAGCCACCCCAGGTAGTTCGGTCCACAACCTGGCCTCTTCCATTGGCCCCACAGTCAGGGGGTGAAGACAAGGGCCGGGACCAAACCATTCCAGCTACTGACTCCCCGGCTGCCTTTTTGGATCAGGGCAGATCTTTCTGCGATGGGTCAGAGGCCATTTTGGAAGTGGGCAAAACCAAACGATTTTAAAGAAGGAACTCTAAATCCTGGAGAAGTAGCTTCCAATACATTATTTGCATAGCATGGGGATAGTTATTAATATAGTTCGGGATTGCTCAACCTCCGCACATCTTGAACCGTCTGATTCCTTGGGTGGGGGCTGTCCAGTGCTTTGTAGGATGTTGAGCAGTTTCCTTGGTTTCTCTACCCAGTCAATGCCAGAAGCACTCCCCAAAACGTATCTCCAGACATTGCCAGTTGTATTCGTGGGGAGAAAAATCCCCCCCAGTTGAGGACCACTGTTCTGTCTGAACTCCAAACTGGGTTATGACTCAAAGGTACCTATGGTGGTGATGTAGTTCACGTATGTCATTTTTAAGCTAGCTATTTAGATTTTGGGCTTCTGGCTGAAAGGACTAATATGCAAGACCCAGCTTGGACCACAGTGTGCAAATATGAAGTTCATCCTTTGAGTTTCAACCTCAGGCACTATGCTTCCTTGACCCAATGAAGAACCAAGTCATCTTACAGCTAGTCACCAACTTGAGCTTTCTGCTGCTGCTTCAGCTCAGCTGTTCACAACTAGACCACATAGCTGGGCGAAGTTATTCAGTGCATTCTGAAAACATTCCTTCTGCCTTTTCTGCTTATGCACATCCAGCTTTTCAGATGCCTGCAACAACAGCTGTTCAAGAATCCTGGCCTAATCCATTTGCTACACGTGTGGAGCCCAGAAGATCTGTGAGTTGTGGAACCAAAACAGGATGGCACCCAGAGGCTGCAACTATGGAATGTGTGGGAATTATGTGGTTATTCTCACATCACACATTTATCACAAGGGAGAGATGGACCCAAGACCAGTGCTTCTGAGGCCTCTTCCTGCACTTCTTATTCTTTCAAATGACTTGTGCAACTTAATATTCTTCCTTTTCATGATCCCATGTTTATTGAACATCTCTCCTATCTCATTAGTCTGAAAACTCCACAATGGCAGGGACCACATCTGTTTTGCTTACTGAAGTACCTAAAATCAAAGTACTACTGGCCCACAATAGGCATCTAATAGTTGCTGAATGGAGATCATAGTAGTGTTTACATGTAACACATACAGTAAGTATTCATTAGTATTAGAGTCACATCTGTTTTCTCCTTCACACTGATTAACCGAATTTCATTGTGTTTATCTCACACCATCCTGTAAATTACTCTAGGTTAGCTATTCTTAGTCTCAAATCCCAAGTATATGAAAAAAAGTGATAATTAGAAAATAATGGTACTATTAATAATTACAGGAGCTACTATTTATTGAGGGCTTACTAAGGAGCAGGCATTGCACATTTTCCCATAACTTATTCCATTTGTTCTTAGCCGGATAGTAAGTATTTAGCTTTGCTGGTCACATACAAATTTTGTTGCATATTCTTCTTCCTCTTTCTTTCCCTCTCCCTTGTCTTCTTTTTCCTCTTACAACACTTTAAAAATGTAAAAATCATTCTTACGTAGCAGGCCACACAAAAATAAATCATGGACTAGAGGTAGGCAACACGTTATCTTCATTTTGAAGATGAGATTAAAAGTGAAGCTTGAAGAAGGAATTATCTAATATATTCTTACATTACTTATGTTATTGTAGATCTACCCTAGTAGAATGTAAGCTTCACAAGGACCTGAAACTTTCCCTTCTTTGCTCACTGTTCTTTTTCCAGGGTCTGCAACAGTGTGTGGAACATGGTAGGGGCCCTATAAATATTTGTTGAATAAAGGAATGAATGAATGAACTTGACTTAACCACCGATTGCCTCAGGGAGGTTGTGGCTGCAGCGTTCCGGTCACAGATTTTGCTGGTATAATTCAGTGCTGGGACGAGGGGAAGCTGTGTCATAGAGGGAGACCCAAATTCAAGATTTTAATGTAGGTCAGAGGATGCTGGGCCAGTCTCTTGCCCTCACTCAAGATGGTGACCAGGCAGCTTGCCCTTTCCGGTCACATGACCTGACAGTCTCTGAAGGGGGCTTCCCCGCGCGTGCGTGCTTCGCCAAGGCTGCGAGGCACTGAGGGAAGAAGCGCCGCCGCCAGCGCCGCCGCTGGGACCCGTTAGAGCGGAAGCGCTGCTGCTGCTGCCTTCGCGGTCCCGCGGCCTCCGGTTCCCGGCAGGTGGGAGGCGGGAGCCATGTCGAAACGGCTCCGGAGCAGCGAGGTGTGCGCTGACTGCAGCGGGCCGGGTGAGTCGCACCGGCAGGGCCCGCTCCTCTCTGCTCTCCTGGCCCGGACCCCTGCCCCCGGGCCGCCCCCTCGGGTCGGGCGGGTTCCCGCAGCCGAGCCCCGCAACCCGCGGCTGGGGTTGCAGCGAAGGGAGTCCCCGGGCGGCCGTGGGACGGGACCCGTCGCGGGCCTGTCAGAGCCGGGCGGGCAGGGGGCCGCCGCCCTCCCGTCCCGCTCGGCCCTCCCTTCCCTTTCGTCCCCTCCGTCCCGGGCCGGCTAGGGAGGCGGCGGGGGCCGGGAACGCTCCCCTGACAGGAAGGGGCTTGGGCAATCCAGAGGAAGGCCAATTACAGAAGTAAAATGCGAACGTCCTCCGGGCTGCAGCCCCCAGAGGCTGCAGGTGTCACTTTCCAGCGAACCCCCGCCCCGCCTGGGGGCCCTGCCTAGGGTGAGCGACTCTCCATACGGCCCCGTAGATGATTTCCCCGCTCCTGACACCGCGACAGCTCTCTACTGGGAAGAGTCTCCGGGAGGTCCGGGGTCTCGCCAACAGCCAGCTCTTCGGCAGCGCGTGTCTCAAGTTTGGCAATTAGAATGGCTTGGGTTCGAACCAGATTTTGCCTGTGGGTGACCTTGGGCTGGTGACTTCACTTGGTCTTGATTTCCTCATTTTTTCTATGGGAGTAATCGGGAGTACCATGCTCAGTGGTTAGGAAGAGTCGGTGAAAATTCTTAGGATCATCTCGTGTAAGTTTTTTTATTCTTTTTTGTATTACGTTGTCTAGTATAGAATCCTTGCAGTCCCTTAAAGGTAGGGTTAACTTTTTTTTTTTTTTGGAGATTGAGTCTCACTCTGTTCACGGGGCGGGCGAGTGCCACCGCCTCAGCCTAGCTCACAGCAACCTCCAAATCCTGGGCTCAAGCAATCCTCCTGCGTCAGCCTCCTGAGTAGCTGGGACCACAGGTGCTCGCCACCACACCCGGCTAATTTTTTTCTTTTTTTAGTAGAGACAGGGTCTGGCTCTTGCTCAAGCTGGTTTCGAACTCCTGAACTCAAGCCATCCTCCCACCTCGGCCTCTCAAGAGTGCTAGGATTACAGGTGTGAACTACCTTGCCCTGCTGTGTTGACTATCTTAATCATACATTAATTACAGCTTAAACACAAAATCACTGACAAAATAGCATAGAGGGTCATCGAAAGGCGAAAATCCATAGTAATTTCCTCCATAGTAATTCCTAAATGGTAATGCCTCCATAGTAATTCCTCCATAGAATTCCTCCATAGTAATGCCTAAACCTCCATAGTAATGCCTAAACCTTCATACATTGTATTTGGGTTTAGAGATCAGTTCTGGTTTAGCATTTGGAACTGGATTGACAGGTCTCTAGATTATATGCTTTTCGTCCAACACTTTTAGGTGTTGGGTTAAAAGTGTTTAAATCCAACACTTTTAGGTGTTGGATTTATCCGCTTTGAGTTTGAAGTCATTGAGAGGTCACATGGCTTCCTTGGCACAATAGCGTCCAATAAACAATCTTAATTAAGTCATTGAACACCACTGGCCTTGCAACTGTTTTATTCATCATGCCATTTGGAAACGGAGACCGATTTTAGATAGTACTGTTGTGATAACTCAAGTTTTATGTGATTATTTCATGGCGTGTATAGTGCAGGTGGTGGTGTTACCAATTTCCTTTGAAGATAGGGAGAGGGTGATGGAGGAGTTTAAAAAGAGGTGTTTTATAAACCAAGTTAGTGTGTGTTATACAAACTCCATCGTTTTCTCTAAAAACGTTATTTGTTCCACTTCCTTATTTTCTTGTCTGTTTTCAGTTGAACTTTCTGTAATCTGTTTGATTCACATGTGTCTAGCTTCTAACTTCCTCTTGGATTGCGTATTCTTCTCCATGGACGGTAGGTATGAGGCAAAGGAAAACTGTTTCTCCATTGCCACCCTAAATACTATCTTGCACTTTTGCCGCATTTCACACATTTCAGGACATTTTCTCTTCCATTGTATCGTTTTAGTTGTTGTCTCCTGGCCTAATCTGCAGAGACTTGAGTCATTTCCTTCCTGTTTTGAATATAATTAGGCTACCTTGAAATGTTCTTTGAACTTGAGCAGCTAGGAATTTGTGCTGCTTTTTCTGCAAAGCCCTAGTGAAAGAATTACCTGTAGGGTTAGGGACCCCTTTGATTGCTAAAGCCATCTCCTCAGAAAAGGCACATGTATCTTTCACCCTGAATTTATGTGAGATTTCTCAGGGGGAGTCACAGACATCTTTTGAAATACATTTGCAGTGTTCGTGGAGCCCTGGCATAAAGCATCCAGATAAACTTGAAGGGTTTCACCCAACCTCATTCATACAAACTCAATATTTATTTTACTATGTTAACTTTCCAATATTTTTTCCATGGGATTCTGATCCATGACGTTAAAGTGATTAATTGAGAAACCTGTCTTAATATGTGTTAATTCCTTGCTGTCTTGTTCCTGTTTAATTTCCTCCAAGAATACCGTGAATCCTCTCAAAACTATCTATCTTTGTCATTAGTGGTAGAACCATACTGTAGAAAGCAATGCTGTTAAGTATCTGTGTAGGGACCCTTCATCTCGATGTTTCTAATCTTTGCTTTTTAGAATGGTATAGTAGTACTGAAGAGAGTTACACTTTATTCAGTTATTTCATTTCTATTTTATTTCATGGCAAACATTTAACCATTATCACATCTTCTTAAATATTTTATGTGCTTCTTTAAAAAAACAAATCTAGCTCATTTTAAATACATCATACTCTGAGTTCAATTACCTGAAAACTCTGCTGAGATTTCCACTACAGTGGTACAGTGTTCACATGAAACATTCAATGTTTTGAGCATTTCCAATCAAAGACTTTTTCCAGTGATTGTGAATTTTAGTAGGCTCTTGAAAATATCTGAATACTTAGAAAACAATTTAGAAAAGATGTGACAGCTGACATTTCTTAGCACTTACTATATGGAAGTCACTGTTTATAGCCTCACTGTCCTGAGATGTTATTATTCCCATCACTCAAAGAAGTGGCAGAGTTGGGGTTCAGACCTTGGACTGCTTGTCTCTAGAGCCAACCCTCTTAACCACCACGCTCTCTGGCTCTCAGAATTTGTCTTTCATTGAAATTCCTTAACTTTTCATTTTATGGTTTGAAAGAGTTTGAATTAACTGTTTAAAATGGTAAAGATGGTGTACATGCATTTTAGAGATTTTCGTGGACATTGAAGAATTTTAAAATGTAAACCAGGCAGCCTGAGTGGCACATTTTGTCACTCCATTGTGAGTCTGAAATGTAGATCTTTCTCTATTTGGGGTTTCTAAGGGCTCAGTTTACTTACCCAGATCCGTCCTGTTTACCAAATATGAATTATTCCTTATTTCAAAGGATGTCTAATGAAGTTCTGTGACTTCAAAGGAAAAAAGTATTATATAATACAGGCACTAAAAATATTACTCAATTTTATATTACATCTTTGCCTCTGTGAAGCCACTGTTATTACAGCTTCTTTTCTTTCAAATCAGTTACAGGACTGGACTCAATAGTTTATCTGAAACAACTGATGGATATCATAGAACATTCCCTGTCCTCAGAGCCATAGCAGCTAAGCAGTTTTTTAGTTTTGTCACTTGCAGCTTTCTGCTAAGCATATAGGCGTGTTGATTTGTAGCAGTGGATTTTGGCAGCAGTCTTTTCACCATTTACTTCAGATAAAGCTATGTGGTTAATTCACTGTCAAAATTTATCTTGCTGTTTGTGGAGATGGATTCGAAATGATTCATCTGTACCCTCTCAATTTGCTTTTTTTACATTGAATGAGAAAGCATGCGTCTGAGATGGTAGATCCACATTAGGGCTACGAATTGTGGCCCTGAACCAGAAAGAAGGTAACTGCTTATTCACGGCTTCAGCTCGTATTTTTAATCTCAGTTAACATCATACCTAATCAGCCAAGGTAGGTACTATCATCAGACAAGATCCCAGCTTGATATGTTGACAAGCATACTAAAACAACAAAAATGTCTTGTTTTTCTGAAAAACCAAACCTCAGTTGTCTTTTGCCATCTGGCGGTATCACAACCAACCAGTATCCTGGCCACTGAGATTTCATTCTCTTTCCAGATCCTTCCTGGGCATCAGTAAATAGGGGAACTTTCATATGTGATGAGTGCTGCAGTGTCCATCGGAGTCTAGGGCGCCATATCTCCCAAGTAAGGCATCTTAAACACACACCATGGCCTCCCACACTGCTTCAGGTAAAGGACAAGAATTCTTCTCACGATTTATAATCTGTGTTTTAGCAACTAAAATTTCTCCTGCTATACTTCTTAAATCTTACAAAATTGTTTGAATCATAGTTGAATAAAGGTTCTGTGCCCATCCGTGCTATGTACAAGTGTTACCTGTATTGAATTAATCGTTTAAGGTTTTTTTCCCCCCTCCTAACATAAATCTTGTCCCCAAAGCTCAATTTTATATATATAGATAGATAGTCATTGAAATGTCTTAGTAATGTTGCCCTGCCAACTTTCTGGCCTGTCACCAGCAATTGTTTTTAAATAGTCCATCATTTCCATGTACCATGATGACTGTTCCCAAAAGCTACTGCGTGAGAAACTTTTCATTTGGTTTTTCTGACTAGCAGCAGGAACTTTAAGAAAACTTGAGATGTCCTCAAACTTAAGTTTTCTTAAAGTTCCTGCTGCTAGTCAGAAAAACCGAATCAAGTTAATGTGTTTTGATTGCATGCCTAACATTCTGTTAAGTGTTAAACGGGCTCTCTGTTTTATTTTGGGTCCAATGTCAAGTTACCTGTACTTCTATTTTGGGGTACATATTCTTCAGATTCTCTTGGAATTCAGGATTAAGCATGTGTTTTGCCTTCATTTGTCTTGAGTGCATACTTCACTAAATCTGTGGTAGCTGTACAACATGTCCCTTAAACTTGTTAGTATGAACCAAGGGACCAAAACAAGTGGGTTTGGATCACTGATGTGAAAATAACTCCGCTAACGTGAAAAGCAGATGGGGCTGTCTCAGGAGTCGTGCTTTGAAATGAAATTAGGAGATATGGTTTATTAATAACTTTAGTTTAGACATTTCTAACAGCTCATTTTCGTGTGAAAGTGGGTGTTTACTGCTTTCAGGTCTATCTGCGTATTACATAGCCAGGTTACATTATAGAATCTGAATAAAGTCCAGAAATGAGTAGTTTAAAGTGCCAGAGTTAACTCTAAAGCAAGAATTCCCAAAGTATGGCACACGAACCACCAGTGGTACTTCAGACAGATGTAGGTAATACTCAAATATTTATTTTAATGGTTACATTATTTTAATGTGTGTAAGAAAACTACAGCACATCAAACCATAACTGTTAATAAAAGTTTTAAAAAGTGAATGGATTTAAAGAAAAATATTAAGTTGAATAGACAGTACATGGGTTGTTAGGACTCTTGAAAATAGTATTTGATCAGGCTTGGGAAACACTCCCCTGAAGTGTCAAAGTACTTTTTTAAAATAATCTATAAGAAAAATGCAATCAAACCCATTTAGGCATTTAGCTATCCTGCTGGTCAAAGCCTGAATCCTCTATACAGGTTTATCTTTCACATTCTGAAATCAGAAAATAATGTTATGAGTGATATCCCAAGCATCTCAGTGTTTGTAATGGGCTTTGTTTTCCTGGTTCAGTTACTGATTCCCATTGAATATTTGTGGAAAGAAATTAAAATATGTTTTCGTACTGTTTGGTTTTAGATGGTTGAAACGTTGTATAATAACGGTGCTAATTCTATATGGGAGCATTCTTTGCTGGACCCTGCCTCTATTATGAGTGGAAGACGTAAAGCTAATCCACAGGATAAAGTACAGTGAGTGGAATGTTTATAAATACTTTTATTTCTTCATAACAAGTGGGGCCCAGTGACAGGAGTGCAGCTATTTTTGATCAGCCTCCTCAAGGGTGGCACAGGAGGTGGTTACCCCAATTGTGCACTGGGCTCTTTGCTGTCAGAAATGCAGAATGAGGCAGGGCGGGACCATCTGTTTTGCTCGGTTACCCAGCAGGAGTAAATGGTTTCTCCAGTTGGAAACCAAGGCTTGGAGGCTGTACGTGTAATCAGATTTAAACTTAGTTACTCAAACAAGAGACCGTCAGACCAGAAATCTAGGTTCTGGGCCACCAGTCTGCCAGATGCCTCACCTATGAGATGGGACTAAATGCCACTTCCTCCCAGGTTGCTAGGTCAATTCAGAAAATTACACAGAGAAGAAAGATACTATAAAAAGTAAATATTCTGCAGTCCCAGCCATTAGAATGCCTAATGTATGTTTTCAGACTTTAGGTCTTTAACCACTACTAAAACTCACTTGAGCATTGTTCATTTTCTTCTTGAGTAGGGGATGTGGGTCACTTCCTCTTCTTTTCACAGTGCAAAGAATGGGGAATGTCACATCTGAACTGCAAGTGAACTGTTTTGTTTTTGTTTTCAAACCAGTCCCAATAAAGCGGAATTCATCAGAGCCAAGTATCAGATGTTAGCGTTTGTCCATCGCTTGCCCTGCCGGGATGATGATAGTGTGACTGCCAAAGATCTTAGTAAGGTGGGTCACACCTTTTAAAACCCCTGTAAGAGCTGGCTGAGACAGCATGTTGTTTTACTTGAAAAAAAATTTGAAGGTGCAAAGAAAAAAAACTGATTTCTGTATATTAAATAATTAATAACAGCTTTTTTTTGCTAATGGTTTTCTCTTTAATTTTAATTCGAATGGCAGCTGTTCATGTCAGTGGGGGTACAAGGACAAAGAGGAAAAATAAGCATCTAGAAAACTATTTGCATTTTTCAAATATGGTTTTTAAATTGTATTTCAATAAGTTTTTTGTTTAACTTTGAAATAGCAACCATCTCAGAGTTTGTTTCTAAAAGGGAATAGAAAGTTTGAAGATAATCATTTGTTTCTAATAAGGACTAGAGAAAGTACCAAAGGAAGAGGGCTAACTTTTTCAGGTTTCCAGGTTACAGACTGAGTAGGATATTCAGAAAGCAATGTGTGACTTAAAGCTATCGTGCACCGAATGGTTTATCATACTTGTAATACGAGTAGATGGATTTCTTTGTGGGCCTTCACGTGTTTTTGAGAGATGCCATAAGAAATGCTCATATAATTTCAAAACACTACTTTTGACAAATGCTTATTCACACAGAGGATGGGCACTCACAATTCAGAAGTTTAAATTTTGCATAGAAATGTATATAATTGTTGCTTCCATTAATTAATAAGACTTGATATGGGGCGGGGCATGGTGCCTCACACCTATAATCCTAGCACTTTGGGAGGCTAAGGTGGGAGGATCACTTGAGCTCAAGAGTTGGAGACCAGCCTGGGCAAGAGTGAGACCCCGTCTCTATTAAGAAAATAAAAATTAAATAAAAATTTAAATTTAAAAAAAGAAGAAGAAAACTTGGTATGCAGTAGGTTTTTTTAACCAAAATTTTTAAAAAATAGCCAGGCACAGTGGCTCACATCTATAGTCCCATCTACTTGGGAGGCTGAGGTGGGAGGACCACTTGAGCCCCGGAGTCCAGCCTAGGCAACACAGTGAAACCCCATCTCTCTCTCTTTTTTTTTTTTGTCGGAGACTATAAGAAAGGGAGTCCCCGGGTCTGTTCCATCCAAACACTGTCGAAGCAAGAGACAGATCCACGGGACTGCCGAACGTGCTGCCGAAACCCCATCTCTTAAGGAAAAAAAAAAGCTATGTAAAAAATTAATCAAAATAAGACTTAAATATAGATGGTAGAATAGATTTTTCCATTCCTATAATAAGGGTTATTGCATCTTGGACAATTCTCAATTAGGCTTGAAGGAAGGCAGCTTATCTTCTGAATGTATAAGAGCTTTTCCACACTAGTACGGAATCTGGTATGTCACAGGCCTGTTTCCCACCCTGAAAGCATTAGGTACAGGCCAAGAACAGTATGGTGGAGAGAATATGGTATAAGGCAGAATCTTGTAGCTTACACAGTGTAGAATTTGAAGTCCCAAAGCCCTAGGTTCAGTACCAACAACTAATAATATTCTTTATTATGTCATTGAATCCTTACAGTGTGCCGGTGAATGGGTAGCATTATTATCATTGTTTTTGAGATGAGGAAACTGAGGTTCAGATTGCTTGAAGAACTTTCTCAAGGTCACACAGCTTCAAGGGGGGTATGGTTTGAAATTCAAGCTTGTCAGGCTTCAGAGCCATGTGCAACCACCTCCTCGTACAGCACTGTCTGTCCCTCAGGTTCTGATTGTGCCACTTACCTGGACAAGTCATGCACTGGGGCAGGTCATCCTTTACAGCCTTCGTTTCCTGATCCGTAAAATGGGCCTGACCCCACCTTGCAGCCCAAGTGTGGTTGTCACCAGCAAAGGAGAAACTGCTCCATCCACCTTACTGAGCCAAATAAAAATTATGTGTTGCCAATGTAGCATATAGTAAAATGGTCTGCCAGCTGCCCTAATACTTCTTTGTTTATACTTCTAACAAATACTCCTTCTTTGTTTATATTTTTCAGCAACTCCATTCAAGCGTGAGAACAGGGAATCTTGAAACCTGTTTGAGACTATTATCTTTAGGAGCACAAGCCAACTTCTTTCATCCTGTAAGAAAACATGAATTGTTTCAGATATTAAATTGAAACTAAGTGAGTTGTGTTCATGTAGGCTTTCTCGTTTATTTAATTTGCTTTTTTGTCTACTTTTTATTAATGATTCTCAGGAGAAAGGAAATACCCCACTCCATGTTGCCTCCAAAGCAGGACAGATTTTACAGGCTGAATTATTGGCAGTGTACGGAGCAGACCCAGGAACACAAGATTCCAGTGGAAAAACTCCTGTTGATTACGCAAGGTAAGAGTCCTACATTCTTGCTACCTCTCTCTGTTTGGAATTTTTTATGTTGGGTATAATTCATTGTTACATAGCTAAATTGTGTATGATTAACATTTAACCTGGCCAGTCACAGTGGCTCATGCCTGTAATCCCAGCACTTTGGGAGACTGAGGCGGGAGGATCGCTTGAGGCCAGAAGTTCAAGACCAGCCTGGGCAACATGGTGAGACCCTGTCTCTACAAAAGAAAATTTTTTTTCTTTTAGTTAGGTGGGCATGGTGGCACATACCTGTAATCCCAGATACTCAGGAAGCTGAGGTGGGAGGATTGCTTGATCCCAGGCGTTCAAAGTTACAGTGAGCTGTGATGGCCTCACTGCCCTCCAGCATGGAGGGAGACCCCATCTCTAAAAAAAAAAGCCAGCCTTGGTGGCTCACGCCTTTAATCCTAGCACTTTGTGAGGCCGAGGCGGGAGGATCAATTGAGCTCAGGATTTCGAGACCAGCATGATCAAGAGTGAGACCCTGTATAAAAAAAAAAAAAAAAAACCAAAAAGCCATTTAACCTCTTTAAAAGTAAGCTCAGCCTGGCAAAGTCAAAAAAGGTAGAATCACAAACCAGTGTACTTAGTTAGCTTCTAATCTTTTACTTGATCCTTTATGTCAGAGTCCAAATCAAATACCAAGAATCACAGAACCTGCTCTTCAGTTTTTAATACTCTTAGTCTTTGCTTGAACCTAAAAGCAAATCTGTAGATAGACATGTGATTAAACAAGTACAGTAAAATGTTAATTGTAAGTTTTAGGTAGTGGATATCTGGGTGCTCACTGTAAAATTCTTTAAATTTTTCTTTATTTGAAAATTTTCGCTGTGAAATACTGGAAAAATAAGGAAATCCGTAAGTTAGTGTTGACTATCATTTAAATGACTGAAGATCAGTCATCTTTCCTTCTTTTTCCAAATTACCTTTATTAACTGTGAAGTATTGCTCCACAGAGAATAAAATGGGGTAAATGACAAAACTTTGTTGTTTGGAAAAGATGCTTCATAAATGCCTGAAAGAGTTAAATGAGGCAAGATTATATGTGGTGCATTGCCAGAATGGACAGTTGGTCTTTTTTTTTTTTTTTTTTTT